>JABXWE010012617.1:0-21138 GCA_014611495.1 Limonius californicus
AAAATATTGTACAATAAGTAAATAAAGGTTAAAGACTTCTCTACAGGAAGTTTAACATATTGTGCAATTAGCATTAATAAAAGGTTTAGATCCCAAAATACTTTTTATAATATTGCTAATGTTACAAATTCGGGTATTTATTATGAACAGGTGGGAGAATTGAATTTATTTAACGATCAATGGAAATTTGTAATTTATTTCGATTACAAAAATTATCATAACGAATACGAAGTTATTATGAAATATTATGAAAATTTAAATTACATATGCTCTAACATTTTGGTTTTAACCAATTCTAGTGAATGTCCAAATTTCATTTTGGTTACTAGCCATGCGTTACAAAAGGCGAATGGTAAATTAAATATCGTACATAGTATTCTGAACAATGGCAACACCAACAGACCCAAACGGGGATTGCTTGATATTGTACCATTTCAAAATCCTTGTTCGGAACATTAGACGCTGATGATGCTAAATATTACGACAGTCAAATTCAGAAACTTCACGATAATGAACTAAAAGTTACGGATTTAATGAAGGATCAGACTACAATTTTTGAATCTACTATCAAAACAGTTAATGCGATTACTAAAAAAATTGAAAACGAATTTACAGTTATAAATGGTAAAATTAGAGACTTAGGAACTTATGCAGATGTTCTGCGAAACGCTATTGATGATGCAAATAAAAGAAACAAAATGTTTACACTATTAGGGGAAGTTGTGTCCTTGCTCACTTTTATAATTGAACAATATGAAATGGACATCGATAATCTTTTACACGTTGTTTTAAATGCGCAACAAGGTATCTTAAACCATTTGGTTATAAATCCAGACGAACTGATTGCACAATTAAATAAAATTCAAGTACTGTTACCTAAAGATGTTTCTTTTCCCATTAGTTTAACAGAGAGTAATATCCACATTGTTTATAATAGTTTTAAAACAAATGTATTCTATATTAATAATCGTGTAGCGTTTTTAGTGTTAATACCATTGATTGAAAGTAGATCATATGATGTGTTTAAATTAACTAGTTTGCCTACTTGGATATCCGATAATACGTATGCCTTTATATATCCAAAATCCAATTATGTAGTTATAGACAAAGTTAAACAACATTATTTTTTAATGAATGAAATTCAGCTTAATAAATGTATGCAATTTATTTCAGGTCAATATGTCTGTGAACAAATTCAACCGGTATTTTTAGCTCACTCACATGATCACTGTGAAACCAAATTATTTTCTGTTGTAAATGAGATACCACGTAATTGTGATGTACGTTTATTGAAATTAAATAAAACCTTATGGATTCAACTAGCAGCTAAAAATTCTTGGTTATTTGTAAGTCCTGTTAAGGAAAATGTTAATTTGCTATGTAAAGAGTATAATTCTCCTATTTCATTGTTACTGTATCGTTCAGGATTATTAAAAATTCATTCGAAATGTAAGGTTCATTCAGATTCTGTTATTTTATCATCTCATAATTTATATGAGAGTGAAATAACTACATCGTTTATGCCAATGGTTAATATTAAAGATGATATAAGCTTCGATTTATATCAAAACAAGATTCCAATCTTAAATTTGGAAAAGCAAAGTGTAGTTGTATGTGACGATTTTCATACATTAGATAAGATTAGTCTTAAGTTAGAGGAATTAAAAAATAAAGAAAAACATTTCGAACTTGAACCATTTAATATTCATGACGTTCATCATTATTCTGTTTTATACGTTTTAATAATTGTTGTAGCATGCATATGTTTTTATACGTTTATATATCGTAAAAATATTTTTTCTAAATCAAAAATTAACAAATCAACTGATAATATCGCAAATTCAGATTTGAATAATGAAATTACTACTGAAAATTGTCTAGATTCTTCTGGCACCTCTCATTATGCTGAAGTTGTAATGCCTAAGGCAAAACCTAGGAGTTTGAATTACGACGTTTGTTTCATTTATTTAGATGAAGTAGTAGTTTTCGGAAACAATTAACAAATCATAACAGAAATTTAACAAAAGTACTTCAACGTTTACGAGAAGTAAATTTAAAACTCAATCCTAATAAGTGTGAATTTTTACGAAAAGAAATATTGTATTTAGGCCATAACATTTCATCAGACGCTGTATCACCGGATCCGTCAAAAATTCAAGCTATTAAAGATTATCCAATTCCAAAAGACGCAAATGAAACAAAACGATTCGTGGCTTTTGCAAATTACTATAGACGGTATATTAAAAATTTTTCATATTGCAGCTCCTCTAAATTTTTTAACTCGAAAAGGCATTCCTTTTGTTTGGACAGATAAGCGCACTACTGCTTTTGAAAACTTGAAAAAGTTATTAATAAATTCACTGGTTTTACAATATCCAAATTTTTCTACCGACAACTACTTTACGTTATCAACGGATGCTTCAGGTTACGCAGTCGGAGCTGTTCTAGCAAACGGTGACGATAAGCCTGTAGCATACGCTAGTAGATCGTTAAATAAAGCCGAAAAGAACTACTAATCGAAAAAGAACTTTTGGCTATTGTCTGGGCAGTAAAGCATTTTAGGCCATATTTGTACGGACGAATATTTAACATTTTTACTGACCATAGACCATTACTTTATCTATTTGGTATGACCAATCCTTCAAGTAGATTGACAAAATTTCGACTAACCCTACCTTCATATCTTCGCGATCAAGTGGATCCAGTTTATAATTTTGATAGCTATCCACTTGATCTTAAATATCGTTTACAACAAGCATGGCAAGAAGCACGAAATAATTTGTTGATATCGAAAAGCTGTAGAAAAGAACGTTATGATACAAAAAGTATGCAAATTAGTTATAAAGTAGGTGATAAGGTACTTCTAAGGAATAATGCTAGATGAAAAACAGGTCCTGTATTCAAGGGACCGTATATTGTGGTTACACATCAACCACCTAACATTATTATTAATGTAGACGATAAGTTAATTACTGTACATAAGAATAGGGTAATATTGTATTATGAATAGGAAATTCTGAAAAACCAAAGAAAATATTAAAAAAAAATTTTTTCACTCAATAGGATAAAATTCTTTTCTCTTACCCAGGGAGGTGTAGTAACCTAATTAAATAAGCAATGTTACACAAAGCATGCGGACTCAATTATCTACTCAATTATTTAGTATACATTCTAGGTAACTAGGAGTATCGAGTCAGCATTGCTGATATGTGCATTATTAAGTAAGTATGTCATTATTTCTTAATTCCTTTTAATATCATCATCATAATCGTGATCCTCGTTTGTACCGCTTGTGCAGTGTCGAGGCGGTGTGGGGCAAGGCTAAGCTAGTTTGTGCTATGCACAACAGGGTCCGACTTTGCGAGTTATCGTGTTGGTGCGAAACCATGCTTGGCTTGCCTGTTGTGGGTGAATGTTTTTCTTTATGGTCTTGACACTCCTCTAATGCGACCGTAATTCGAGGAGTGCCATTAATTTGATCCCCAATGGCAAATGGAGACCGGGACTCAGTACCGATCCCCCAGGGAATTAGAAAAATTTCCAACATACATATTTAAATGTTTGTAGTTAGTATAAGATAGAGGAATAATGATCGTTAAGTGCAGCACGTAATGCTGTCCCTTTTGTTAATAAATCTTTATTAAGCTTAAAATGATTATTTATTGAACTAATCGAACCTGACCCTCGAAGGCTCATTACAGGAGGAGGTCCGTACTCTATCGAGAGGTTGTGGGCTCACTCATCTTTGCAGCTACCACAGCTCGTCCTGATATAGCTTACATTACAAACGTTCTCAACAGAAGCCTGCATAATTATGATGAAAATTCACTGGCATACCTCAAAATGTGTGTTGAAGTACTTAAAAGACACCAAAGCTTATCACATCAACTACAATGCTGAAGATAACTTCATAGTGATTGGCTACTCAGGTCTCAGACTCTGATTTTGCTGGCGATATTACTGAACGTCGCTCAACATCAGGCTATATTTTCCAAGCAAACAATAATGCAATCACATGGAGAACGCAACACAACATTGTGTGACATGCTCAACAGCCGAAGCCGAGTACATAGCAGCATCAGAAGCTACTAAAGAAGCAGTGTGGCGTAAACAGCTACTAAATGAACTTGGTGAAATAAAATTACGTGTTGATAACATGTTTTGTACGTAGTTAGTTACATTTTGCAGTTGTACAATACTGTTCCGTTCAGGCAATGAATATTCAATGGTTCAGGTGACGGTGGCGGCAAGACATTCTTGTATGTTAAGTTTGTAATCGTTGTATCAAGTTACATTTACGTTTATTAATAAACCGTCTCTTGTAGTATAACTCTCATTTACTGCATCTCGCTAATAACTTCTCCTCGTTGTCGATGCCTGCTGCCAATAGGTAATTTTCGAATCTGCTCAGTCATTTTCCCATCGCCTGCCTATGCTGCTGATGTAGTGTCTGCATGTTGAAAATCGTCTCTGGGGCTATTAGGGACTCTATTCTGTTGTTATTCTTATGTTTGTTGATTTTCTGCAGTGTTTTGCACAAAAGGAGACCTCGTTGTATTTTTCTCTGTCAAATAAAAGTTATAAAAGAAACTTCTTGTTGCTCAATCAATATTAAATATAAAGTAAAAACCCAATTAGGAATAAGACGACCGAGAATGTAAGCAAGGTTTAAATATTTGGGATTGGTAGAGTAAAACGGCAAAGAAGAATATATAGGGTGAGCTAGCTAAGATTTTCCTTCTTAGAAGTGGTTGACGCAACCCACCATACATAATGGCAAACAAAATCACTTTTACTTTAATTTAATTAAATTCATCAATGCTACTTACTTACCTTAATAATAAAACAAGATGACATTTTAGTCAAATTTCAAGCAAGTGTAACGTTTGTGATTCAACAACATCAAATTTAGTTATTTATTAAAACAACTGCTATTTAATACAAAATAATTAACATAACTATTTCTATATTCTAGAGACGTCACTCCGTTGTCTAGTCTTTTTGCGCACACTTTATAGGTCTGTTTGCACTCAGCATGCTCCTGACACTAAGAGATTTTGAAACAAGGAGAAATCAGTTTTGTTGCTTACGTTGGTGAATTCCGTAAAAATGCGGCTGCGGACAGCAATTTATACATCAGGTGCTATGCAACAAGAACATCACCATCTGATAAACTTAAAACTTTTTTACGAAACAGAAGTAAATTTGTTAACGCTAGTTACGATAACTGTAAACTGCAAGCTGGGAAGGAGATAAGGCAATCTACTTTCTCAGCATTAGGTAAGTACTTTACTTGTTAAGCTTCTGTACATGTAGTTAGTTAGTTCTAGTTTAACGCTGTTCATAACATGTCCATAGTAGGCAACCACATTTTTGGACCACACTTCTTCCATGAAAATTTAACTGGACCACGTCAACTGCATTGCGACTAACATTTTACCTGGATTGTTGGAAGATGACACTTTATTACTGACATAATGGCTCTGCAGCTTCCTAAAGTTCGATTATGTAACGTTACTTAGATTTCTTCATTTTTGTGATCCATTGACGTCGCAGATTCGAATCTAAAGTAGCTGAGCTGAATTCGTTAATAAAACACCATAAGAGTTCAATTCATTTATTACAGAAATTACAAACTGCAATCAATTGGTTTTACTTAACCCGGAATCTTTCAGGAAACGTTTTTCCCATGCTGTCTGGTAGTTGGTTCACACAAGAATGGTTGTATTGGGTCTGCTCCCACCGAGGCTGGGTTGTCCGGAATGTTTCTACAATTTTCCCCACTTTCGCAAGGACTGCAATGGACCCTACAATGGTGGTCGTATTTTCTTAAGATACTTAAATTGTAATTATCTTTCACCTAGTTAGATGCAAGGTCAATTGCGGTGTAGACATTTGCTTCTGGATGTAAAATCATTTTGTACAGTCCTCATAAAGCAAACATTGTTAGCGGAAATTCGTTGTTCAGTAGTAGCTACCGGATTGCTTTTCACCAAGACCAGATCGTTCAAATATAATTTGTTTATAATTTTATTAAAATGCATTTTACTTGACCTCAGTCTTCAAACTACGGTATAGGATTATGACAAATAAGTTTTGCATTCAAACGGTTTCTTTCTGTCCTGAATGAGTACTGATATGTTTTCGCAAGTTACCCTTACGTGCACTTTCATAGCTACAAATATTGCACTTGAAGGGTTTACTTCCTGTGTGAGTGCACATATGCATTTGCAACTGACCCTTTCGTGCAGTTTCAAAGTCACATATATGGCACTTGAAGGGTTTTTCTCCTGTATGGGTTCTCATATGTGTTTGCAAGTGACCCTTTTGTGCACTTTCAAAGACACATATAGGGCACTTGAAGGGCTTTTCTCCTGTGTGAGTGCGCATATGGTGTCGCAAGTTACTCTTCTGTGCACTTTCACAGTTACATATATGGCACTTGAAGGGTTTCTCTCCTGTATGAGTGTTCATATGACTTCGCAAACTACTCTTGTGTGCACTTTCATAGTGACATATATTACATTTGAACGGTTTCTCTCCTGTATGAATCCTCATATGGGTTCGCAAGCTATTCTTCTGCGCACTTTTGTAGTCACATAAATGACACTTGAAGGGTTTCTCTCCTGTGTGAGTGCTCATATGCCTTCTCAAGTAACCCCTGCGTACACTTCCATAGTCACATACATTGCATTTATATAACTTTTCTCCAGTATTAGTTTTAACACTTTGACGCAAAACGGATTTCAATGGAGCCTCTATTATTGCTTGATCTTCATTGTCACAACAGGTTTCAGTTTTTATATCTAATTCTTCATGTAATGATTCCAGTTTAATCAACCAATCATTATCGTATTTAAAATCACGTTTTAAATCAGATGCTTCGGAAGGCAATTCCGATGTGTGAATCACTTTCTGTTTTACTGTAACATATGTACATGTTTCTATGTGAGTTACTAAATATTTGATATGTAACTAAACTAGTACAAGGTCATTTTAAAAAGGCGTCCAATTTTTTTCAGTTTTAAATAAATATCAATTAACAACTGTTTAAGTTCTACCTCACAATATTAAACTACCAATATTTGGTCAATTTTAACGCTAATTTTAAAATTACCTTGGTTGCCACAAATTGCATTGGGACGCATTGTAAAAACACCAAAACTTTTTTACCGGGCTGAAGTTACATACATATTTGGATACGTATTTGACGGATGTATTTTTACATTTTCTAAATTATCGATTTTAAGCTTTTCTGACGTGTTTTAAGGTCAGTGGAGTCAAGATTATACAATTATAAAGTAGGTAAGTGCGCCCGCCATCATCAATGGCTTCCATAAGCCTCCAGGTAACAAAATAAATATTACTACAAGCAAAAACAAACTACCTACTCCATTGTAAATAATTAACAGGTCCATGGTGCCATAGTTTAGTCTTTAAGGCTATTCATGTTCTAAAGTTTCATGTTTTTGTAGATCCCGTTTCCTACAGTTTCATATCTTAACTATTCAAGTATTTATACTTTACTTCGAAGTGCAACTAACGAGCACTGGCAATCCGTCTCTTACTTTACATGGGTGGGTGTCAGTAACATTATAATTTTTATTTTAGTTGTTTGATCAAATAAAATTACATTGATGTAAATTTACTCTGCACATGACTTACACGGATACCACAGGGCTCTTGTGCAGCGGTCAAGTTAGATGACTGGGAACCACTGCGAAATCTAGCTGTTCTACTCATTTTGGCAAAAGCTACCCTCGCAGCTAAACAAAAAGCACCTGGTGTTTATTTTCGAAATGTACGATTTAGCGCGTTCTTAAAAATGCGGTGGAGGGAGACTTTCGACACGTTTTGAAGAAACGGGTTGGTATAAGTTATTAAGGAAGGTCTTCTCTAGAGGGTGGATGGCTAGAGAGGCGAAACCACATAGTCTGAAAAAACATGTTTACATTTTTTTGTGCTTTCTGCTAGTATTTATTTTGTCATCTGAGGCGTACGGAAGCCGTGGGTGATGGTGGACCTAACCACTTTATAATTGTTTAATCTTCGCTCCACTGGCCTGAAAAAACGTAAGAAAGGCTTAAAAATGAAAAGTTTAGAAAATATAAAAATACTCTTGTCTCAGACTGTGCATCAGTCAGGTATGTATCGCAATACATATGTAACTTCAGCTCGGTAACTACCCTATAATTTTTTGAAGGAAAACCTTGTTTTATTATTATTAACGTGCTGATGCTTGATTGTAGGTGTATAATGCAAATTTACCGTTCGTTTCCAACTCCCTCCGAGATAATTCCTCGTTGATTTTGGTTTGATGGCAGGTATCGGATGTAGAATTGGTAAAATTTGATAGCGAAGTAACATCAGGTTTGACATCTTCATACATATCAGATAAGGTATCCATGTTGATAAGCACAGGTTTTCCTGTAGTATTCAATTGTTCCTTAATATCTGCTGCCTTACACTCCTTTAAAGCGGTAAACAATTCTAAGATATGAAAATGTAATCTTTTAAAGTGAATATGCGATATCACTCACCTTAATTGTAGAAAAGAGTAATAGCAAAAAAAATTATTGCTGTTAGACGACTACTTTTTTTACAACACTTGGTTATTGAGAACAGTTCTGAAGTCATCAAAATATTCTTTCGGGTTAGGTAATTTTGGAATAGCCATTTGAACTATCTTCGTTCCTAATACAACAGGCGCTTTCGATTGGTGTTGGTTGCAAATGTGTGGCCCTCAAGCCTGACCAAACGGCAACGGCACGCGTTCGTTTGACAATCAATGACGTCACATAGCAAAGTTGTTCCGTCGCTTCACCGACTACCTTTGGGAGCTGGTTCTGAAGATGGTTTATCTGTATCTCTCTCTTCCAGAACTTGTCCTCTCTGTTTACTCATAAGATTTTGAAAGAAATATTGCCGCGCTTGTTGAAATGTCTTTTGTTTGAAAAATGTTTGCAAAACATTTGTATTTTATTATTGCCATTTATAACAAAGAAAATGCATTCTGTATTGCTATTATTAGCGCAAATTTTGCAGTCTTACTATTCCGTGCATGAGACATAAAAACCCTCAGATAGGTATGTTGTGAATGAAAAGTTCGTAGATTTTCATGAAAGTCTTGAAAATTGTATTCAATTATTAAACAGCAAGTATTCTGTTTCAATTCGATATTACGAAATTCAATCCATATAGAAACAAAATGCATTATTTAAATTGGAGTTTGCGCTATTTCCTCCACAACGTATGCGACAATGGCCAATTTTAACTTATTAGGCAAAAACACATTTTTAATAATAAGAACAACATATGAATTGAAATTGTTGCACGTGTGTAAACAAACACCAACCGCTGCAGCAACCAATTCGTTCCTTTGCTTTTATGTCATGACTTCACCATTCAGTGACCACAAGCAACCGCTGTCAAAAATTCTGTCATTCGATTCCTCCTGGTTTTGTGGAATTCCGAGAGAGGTATCCCAATGAAATTATTACATACCGAAAATGTTATGCTTTGGCTAAGAATTTAGTCAGAAATTTTCGAGAAATTGGAAGAAAAGAAGGGTCTGGCCAAAGAAGATAGTGCTTGCTTTAATTGAAATTGTAAGACAAGGAATTGACGAGGCTCCAAAGATACCAATTAGACATTTACGCCAGCAAGTTGATGATTTAAGTTAGGGTACATACAGAATATTGAGACAAGCTTTGCATCTGCATCCTTACCGATTTATTTCCATTCAGGAGCTTTCAGAACAGGATTATCTAAAAAGGGTTCAGTTTTGTCCTTGGTTTTTGTGTAATCTCAATGATGAGACCAAAAAAAAGATAACTAATTTATCTGACATCATAAACAATCCTTTAGTCTAGTAAAGACGTGACTTTTCATTCCACAGCCCGCTGAGGATCAGCCTTTTTTGGATCTCTTGATAGTTCCTAAAGTTAGCGTTTCGGTCTAACAGATAGATCTGTTGTCTCTCTTTCTTCGTGAGTAGATTAGCTTATGTACTCTTATATACTAGCCTTCTAGAAGTGTTATTTCTATGGTTAGTCTTGAGAGCAACCACATTTGCAACCAACACCAAAGGCACGTTCGATGCGCACACTGGTTCTGGTTCCGGTTGACAGATAAAAGATAGAATCTTTGACAGCGGTTGATTGTGGTCACTGAATGGTGACGTCATGTCATAAAAGCAAATGAATGAACTGGTTACTCCAGCAGTTGGTGTTTGTTTACGCACGTGCAACAGTTTCAATTCAAATGTTGTTTTTATTATTAAAAATGTGTTTTTTGTCTAATAAGTTAAAACTCCAATTTAAACAATGCAATTTCTTTCTATATGCATCGAATTTCGTAATATCGAATTTAAACAAAATACTTGCTACTTAATAATTTAATACAATTTTGAAAAGACTTTTATGAAAATCTACGACCTTTCCATTCCCAACATATCTGAGGGTTTTCACTTCTCTTGCACGGTGTAATAAGACTGCAAAATGTGCGCTAGCAATAGCAATACAGAATGCATTTTCTTTGTTGTAAGGGGCAATAATAAAATACAAATGTTTTCCAAACAAGAGACATTTCAACAACCGCGGCAATATTTCTTTCAAAATTTTATGAGTAAACAGAGAGGACAATTCTGGGAGAGAGAGATACAGATAAACCAACTTTAGAATCAGATCCCAAAGCCTCCGTATATAGAGTATTTATCTATACCCAAAGCTGGACGGTGAACTGACGGACCACCTTTGCTATATGACGTCATGGATTTCCAAACGACCGCAAGCGGTTGCTGTTTGTTAAGCCTTGAGGGCAACCACATTTGCAACCAACACCAATGGAACGCGCCTGAAAGGTATAAGGATTGAAGATAGTTCAAATGACTATTCCAAAATTACCTAACCTGAAAGAATATTTTGGTAGACCTCAGAATTGTTCTAAATAACCAAGGGTTGTTAAAAAAGTAGTCGTTTAACAGTAATAACATTTTTTGCTATTACTCTTTTCTACAATTAAGGTGAGTGATATCGCATATTCACTTTAAAAGATTACATTTTCATATCTTAGAATTGTGTACCGCTTTAAAGGAGTGTAAGGCAGCAGTTATTAAAAAACAATTGTTTACTACAGGAAAACCTGTGCATATCAACATGGATACCTTATCTGATATGCATGAAGATTTCAAAGCTGATGTTACTTCGCTATCAAATTCTACCAATTCTACATCCGATACCTGGCATCAAACCAAAATCAACGAAGAATTATCGCGGAGTGAGTTGGAAAAGAACGATAAATTTGCATTATACTCCTACAATCAAGCACCAGCACGTAAATAATAATAAAACAAGGTTTTCCTTCAAAAAACGATTATGAGGTGGTTACCGAGCTGAAGTAACATATGTATTTGAATACGTAACTGACAGATGCACACTCTGAGACATATGTATTTTTATATTTTACAAAATTTTCATTTTTAAGCCTTTATAGCGTCTTTTAAGGTCAATAGAGCGAAGATTAAGCAAATTATAAAGTGGTTATGTACATCCACCATCACCAACGGCTTCTGTATGTCTCCAGATGGCAAAATAAATACTAGCAGAAAGCACAAAAAAATGTAAGCCAATTTTTTCAGACTATGTGGTTTCTCCTCTCTAGCCATCCACCCCCTAGAGAAGACCTTCCTTAATAACTTATATTAAACGGTTTCTTCAAAAAGTGTCGAATGTCTCCCTCCAGCGTATTTTTAGGAACACCCTAAGTCATACATTTCGAAAATAAACACCAGGTGCCTTCTGCTTAGCTGTGGGAGTAGTTTTCTCCAAGAGGAGTGGAACAGCTAGATTTCCCAGTTGTCACCAGTCATCTAACTAGACCATTGCCCAAGAGCTCTGTGGTATCCATGTAAGTCATGCGCAGAGTAACTTTATAACAATGTAATTTTATTTGATCAAACATGTAAAAAAAATAAATTATAATGTTAGTGCCACCCACGTAAAGTAAGGGACAGATTGCCAGTGCTTGTTAACTGCACTTCAAAGATTAAAGTAAAGTATAAGTACCTAATTGAATAGTTAAGATATGAAACTGTAGGCGTGAGCAACTGTTATGGCAAGGGAATAAGTGTATGTGTGTGTGTGTGTGTTCAATGAAGTAGATTTCGATAACCATTTAATTTTGAAAATATTCTGTTGTACTCCAACCTATATAAACCTGATATGATGCTATCTATTTTTAGTTTTGTACAGCGATTCCCGATGTTAAGAAATAAATGGAAATTTAAAAGGCTTGCACCTGGCAATAGTAATCACGATATTTAAAGACCCTTGTATTATTTCTACAATTCGTCTAAAGTCCGTGTATATACTTCAATATACTTCTGGTTTTCACGCAACATACAGTTTAATATAAATATGTAATTCATATTTTATGCTACTTAACTGAATATCGCTATCTAGACACTTATTTATGTGAATCCATTGTTAGTAACTAGGACATTCCACCCACCCGTAAGTTACTTCTCCATCATCGGCCCATCCCTCATAAAAGACATCTATCTGTAACATAGAACCGCAAAAATTCAAATTGTAAATATTTCTTAAATCGTTAGGGTTAAATGGTTTCAGTGAGTAATCTTATTTATTTACTTAATCTTCTCCTCTGTTTACCCTTTAGGGTGTTGAGGTTAAAATTAGATAATTTTATTCATGTGAAAAACACAGCCGTTGTACACTCGTCACTATAAAAATAGTTAAATATCCACAATATCACAGTCTAGGAATTCCTCGATACTATAAAAGGCATGCATACTGAGAAACATTTTAATTTTAAGTTTAAACTTGTGTAAAGGTATTTTTCTTCTTGTTTCTTCGGATAATTTATTAAAAAGTAAAGGTCAAAATAATTATCACAGTTTCTGGTGACACTAAGTCTATTATAATCAATTTTAATATTATTTACAGCTCTGGTGTTATATTGATGAAAATCACTTACACTTGTATGTTTCTGATAATTTTGTTTAACATGTGTTACACACTCGAGCATATAAAAACAAGGCAATGTAAGGATATCTAGTCCTATAAATTTATTTTTTACATCAGCTCGAAAACTCAGGCTCATTATTATTCGTATAGCTTTTCTTTGTAATTTAAAAAGCTCCTTAGCGTGACAACTATGCCCCCAAACAGAAATAGCATAAGCAAATGTAGCCTGGAAAAAAGCATAATACGCGGTGATCATCATTTTGTCAGATATGCTAGATTTTAGATTGCGCAACAGATATAAAATTGTTGTTAAGTTATCTCCAAGAAACTCAATTTGATAGTTCCACTTCAATACGGGGTCAATATACACATCAAGAAATTCGAAAATTTTTGAAATAATTGGAATAAGTGAAATTGGTCTATAGTTTGACATGTCCTTTTTGTTTCCATTTTTGAAAACTGGGATAACTTTCGATGTTTTCAATGAGAGCGGGTATATTCCTAGATCAATACAATAATTAAGTAGTTTAATAACAGGAACCACGATTATATCTTTTACTGACTTCACAAGCCTTGCAGATATTCCATAGATATCTTGACTATTTTTTGTTTTTAATAAATTTATGGCATCTCTAACTTTATTTATGCTTACATTCTGAAATCCAAAGTTACAATTTGGGTTTTCTTTAGGTAAAGGAAAATGATTATTGATGTTGACGGGAATAGTTTCAATTAATTTATGTGCAACGCTTGTGAAAAATGTGTTAAAATCGTTTGCCTGAAAACTAACATCTGCAACTGGATTAAATGCAACGATTTTCTTGAATTTATTATTTCCCAAGCAGCTTTTTGCTTATTATCTGAATTATGTATGAATTTTTCATTAGCTGCTTTTTAAGCATTTTCTAATTGGATTCTATAAATCCATCCATATTTTCTAAACGTAGTCTGGGCAGCTGTGTTGCGGTTTTTTAAATCCGCAAGTATTTCGTATCGCTCTTAAGTCATTATTAACCCACGATAGGAGCTTCCCTTTTTCGAGAATTTTTGTGGTAATGTGGTATTTTCCATTCACCTTCGTTTGCGTCATTGGATAGTTCAATAACTTGCTATAATCTTTAACTGGACAGTGCTTCCTCTACAGCGCGGCGTCTGAAACTTGGTTACTAGAGACACCGACATTTTTATTAACCTTGTTTTCACTACCGTTTAATAAAAAAAGAAGCCGGCATTTTACCGGTTATTTTTGCTGTACCCATTTGGCTGGTTTTATCGTGTTGAATAGGTAACAAAACATTTGTATTTTGCTGTTAGACATTTCGTTCTGTGAATTTACCTTGTGATTGAGTAGCAGAGAATGCGTTTGATTCTGTTTTGCTCTTGTTCGGCGGCATAGACTTGGTGGAAGATTCCGTTCTTTGTTCGCCAGTTTTTAATAATAGACAGTTAAGAACGTCTATTTGGTTTAGCAATGATTTTGTATTATTACACATAATGTTAATAATTTTATCCTTCTCAATCACTAACTGTTTTAAGTAAGAGATTTCCAACTTACTTTCGTTTATTGATTAAGTCCAAGGCGTTATCTTTCACAGAACCTGCGCGGTCGTTGTTAGAATTGTCGTTTCAACACAGTATTTCTTTATCATCGATTATTATATTATTATAGATTTAAGGCACCCCGGATGATAAACGCATTACACTTCACACATTTAAAGCCATTAGTAGGCATTATATGACATTTTTTACACTTTTGGATAGTGTATCCGCACTCTCTTCTACGACTGGCGCCATGTTATGTTTCTACGCACTGTAGAACCTGATCCATTGTTTTCCGTTTGCTGCCCTCACCGTCGCCTGCAACCGGGACTTTCCTATCACTTGTAAAATTTCCGTAATTGTGGCATGCCATTGTTTCCTCAGTCTTCCTCTTGATCTCTTTCCGCTTGCTGTTGTCTCCCATATTTGTCGTGTTTGTCTTTCTTCGCCCATTCTGCACAAATGCCCAAACTACCTTAACTTTCCTTCTAATTTCTTGTGCAGTGATACTGTATTTAATCTGCGTCTGATTTTCTCATTTCCTAGTCTGTCCCTTCTCGTCAGTCCCTCCACTCTTCTCAAATATTTCATTTCAGCCGCTTGTATTCTTGATTTCTGTCTCTCATTACTCACCCACATGACGGTCCCATATGTTATTACTAGAATATATACTATTTTAAAGATTGTCAACTTTCTTCCTTTGGATATTTCCTTCTGGGTAACGACAGTGTTCCTAATTGCGGTGTGCATTCTTGCTGCTGCTGTAAGCCTGTTGTTTATATCTTTGTCAAATTTGTCATCGTTGTCCATTACTAATCCCAAATATTTGAGCTCATGTAACTGCTCAAATTTAACTCCTTCCTGTAGTACATTTACATTTTTTCAGCTTTTGTTGGTATCAGTATTACGTTACTTTTTCTTTATAAGTCTTTAAGTTGGGTGTATATAGCGCCGCTTGCTATCTTTTCAGATTTTCTTCTAAAGTCTCTTCCCATTCAGCGAATATTTCTATGCCAGCCACTCTCACTAATTTTGATTTACTTCGTGTTTCTCTACCCTATACATCGTCCTCTTGCTTCTTTTTGTACATCATTCATTGCGTATTGTCTTGAACTCTTCTAATTACAGATTATGAGTTCTTACGTAATTTTTAGTGTTTGCATACATTGATTTTATTCCCCCTAGCAAGTCCTTAGCTATCGCATTATCTTCCAGACTCTTCCATAGTTCCTTTTTGTCCATCCTGTCGAATGCTTTTTCTAGGTCTAAGAAACACTCGTATCCATCTCTGTTGTAGTATACCATCTTTTCTATTATCTGCCCAATTATAAATACATTATCTTTGTGATACATCGTGGTCTGAACCCGTTTTACGCTTCCAGTTTCTTTTCTATCTTTTCTCTTAACTTTCCTCTAGAATCCTGTAATATACCTTTCCGGGGACGCTGAATAATTATATGCCCCAATAATTTTAGCAGTCGTTGTTGCTCCTCATGTGAATTGGAAAACTGCTCTTTCCCAATTTTTGAGTATTCGCTTCCGGTGTTATTTTGTCGTGTCGTGCTGATTTTCCTAGCGTTATTTAGTTCATCGCTTCTTTCGTCTCTTCTTCTTTAAATACTTCGTTTTTGTGCCTTTCGTAATTATTTTTTCGCTCCTTTTCTCGTCACTTTTGGTCTCTTCCGTATTTCCTGCTATGTTCGCTCCCAGCAATTATTTTCTTCCATCGCTTTATTATTTCGTCGTCTCCCAGAAGTATCTCCCCTTGTTTATTCTTAATCTTATTTCTTCAGGCTTTCTCTGATTTTCTTTCCTAAAATATTTTAAAACCCTCATGAATAACTTTTAAATATCCTCACCATTCCTTTCCATTCTATTTGCCAAATTCTTCCCATGACCTGTTTTTGCGTTTCTTACCACGTTTTTAACTGTTCAGGATTTTTTTGTATGTTAGATAAGTTTCTTTGGTACTCATCTGTAGGTATTTTTTCCACAACTTCTTTTCCTTTGTCACTTCTTTCTTTATCTCTTGAGTTCGCCATTTTATTTGCTTTCTATCCTCTTTTTGAACTGCCGTACCACAGGCTTCCCTTGTCGCTGTTTTAATTATTTCTCTAAAAGTTTGCCTTATCTGCTCAACATCTGTTTTTTCCTCTTTTACTTTGTTTTGTATTCTCTTTGAATGATTTCTTTAAATTTATTTTTGTATCTTCTTTCAATTTGTATGTTCCAATTCTATGGTTCGTTTTCTTTTTCTGTTTTTTTTTCTCTTGTTCTTCCATTTCTTTTTTCACCCTTACATCTTGTACCCATTTAATATTCGGTGTTTCTATTAGCATATAGTTTATTATTGACTTTCCTTTGTACTTACACTCTTGTCAATTTATGTATGCCCGTGTTTAAACTTAGTGTTTGCAATTACCAAATTATTTAACATTCAGAATTCAATTATCTTTTCTCGTTGTTGTTTCCCTATATTTTTCCGTCAGTTTATCGTAGCTTTCAGTTCTGTTTCCTAATCCTCCGTTTAAATCTCCCAAGATAACAGTTTGTAACTTTATTGGTTCAATTTCTATCTGCAGATCTTGAATTTTTCCTTTCTTTCCTTGTTATCATTTTCGTTCAGTCCGTAAATTACTACCATTGTTGTGTTTCTTTGGTGCTATTTCGTGAATTCTACCGACGCAATTCTTTCCTAAATACATTTCCATTTTTCAACGTCCTCAAATTCTTGTCTGCTTAGTATTATTCCTATTCCTTGTTCTGCCCATTGAGTTTGATCTACTCCTCTTCTTCGTTTCTCTTATCGCTAAAACCTGTCTTACCTGTTTCCTGTATATCTCTTCCTCCTACTCATTTATTCCCCTTACATTCCATGTTGTTATCCTCTATAAATTATCTTTTTTTCCAGTTTTTCCCCCGTTATTACTTTGAATCTCTTTAACCTTGTTCTTTACCTAATTCGTCCTCCTTCTGTCTCCATCCGTTGTGCTTTTTAGTTTTTTGATTGTTCTTGAAATGTTTGTTCCTTCGGTTCTCTCACCAAATTTTCGGTCTCCTTACACCAGAGCCATGTTTCACCATATGCGATTGCTTTCTTGTAGTCTATTGTAACTCTTTTTCCGTCTCGTCTCTCTATTTTGGGTAGGTCCCTGATTCTTTTCTGAATCTTTCTCTCTTCGTTCGGTAGTTAACTTTGTTTAACGTTTCCCCTTTAAGATCTTTTATACTCCATCACCTTCATTTTGTCTTTCAATCTATTACATTTAGCCACCGCTGTACATTTTTCATCTTTTTTCTTGATCCTGTTTGCAGAATTTATCTGAACTTTTACCGCCAATTGTTGTTCCATGAACGTTTTTCCCTCTTCTTGTATGTTTCCCCTTTTAAAAGCTGTCCTTTTTATTACTATATTATTTTTCCTCTCATTCTTTTCAAGCTTCTTCACTGTTCTTAATAGTGTTTCTGCATACATATTCTCTAATTTCTAGTTCTCTTGTAACGATTTCCGCGCCTAATTGAAGGCAACCCTGTTTACATATTTAGTTATTCACGTGATTCTAGGGATTATTAATATTTCGAAATTACGTTCCTGTCAACCCGACGCAGTGCGTATTTGAGTTTCAAAAGTTGGGGGGAAGCAGATTCTAAAAGACAGTTTTCCGCAATTAAGACAGTGGGTTGAATATGGTCGGTCTTACCGGAAGTATATTGTGAATAGTGAGCTATTTCTTTTAAATCGTTTAGCGATTGGAAATTCATTTTCCGCTTTGAGAGTCACTTCAAGCAGGAGCTCATTTCCCATAGTTGCAGGGAAGCAATCTCCAGGAATTATTTCCAATATAGAATTTATTCCGGTAAAGAAGATTTTTTGTTTTGGTGCTATGCCAGTGTCCATCCACTGGCAACATTAGTGCGGCTGGACGTCCCGAAATTAAGGCGACGCAGTAAAAAAACTTTACATTCATACGTATTGTTCATATTGGTACGCTGTCATCGAGGAGTAACCTTGGGAAGCTTTTCCCGAACCGAGTGGACGTTTGGGGCTATAGATAAGGAGTCTGGTGTACGGTCGCGCTGATTGCCGTCACATCTTGATAAAGGGAAGTGCATTGAAATAGTACATTTTAAAATTTGTATAACCTTGCCTTATTTACAATTTCATTATCGTTATTTAAGAATTAATTTAATATATTAATAATATATAAAGTATGAATTTCAACGAAGTAAGGCAGCAAACAATTAACAAATTAATTTAATAATTGATTTGGGGTCACTGAATTGTGTCATTGGGGTTTTAATTGGGGATATGTATAAATACTATTGTAATATTCCATTTATTAGGGGAAACAATTTTACGTAGTCGTATACAGGGTACTCCGATAGTGGGTTGATATTGCGTTTTAAAGCGTTCGCAGCTTGAACATTTTTGTCTTAGATCGTTTTGATCACGCATGAATTCGTTACGCGGAGGCCTCCTACGTTAATGAATGCGCTATAGAAAAAAATTAATGATATCTTATTCTGTAGCGCAATAAAGGTCCTTAAAATTGTTTGAGTCTCGTCCAATTTAAGGTTAATTATGTTATGTTCCAGGAACGTAAAATTGGGACTACTAATTTATTTGAATTTATTTTACGTTGTATCGAATTATTAGAATTGCGGTTATTTTCTTTTTCAATTAAAAAGAGATTTGGTTGCAACTTGTCTTTTCTTTTACGAAGAATTATCTGGAATAAAGTTTACATAAAGGACAGATAGTAAAGATAAAGGTAGGTGATTAGTTATCTTGGCGTCCGACTTCCCATTTACCACCTCGGACGATGTTAGTAAATTATAAGTCGGTGGCGCCAATAAGTTAATTGTTGGAACCTACTCCTTCTTCGATTGGCTTTCCGGGATACTAACATCTGTCAACTTGTTAATTTTCTACCTAAGCAGTGGTGGAGCTACGAGGTTGTTTTTGCAATTCAAGTAATTTTTGTATGTAGTAAAGATTATAGGCGTGACACTATATACCACCATCCAGGGGCGTCATTTGGGGGGGGGGGGCAGGGAAGGGCAATTGCCCCCCCCCCGGCTTCGGACGAAAGCCTAACCAGATACAAGAGAAAGACAAGAATTATCTGATTTAATTAGTTTGAGCAAAACTTTGGTTAAATCATCGCGTTTAGGTACCTATCTGTAAAGGACTGTCTAGATTTCTAGAATGTTCGAGAAGATCTGATGTCACCCGAGTGGGGGGGATATAAAAGCAGACTGGCCTCTGGCATGGCACGAAGCTACTCAAGCTAGGTGTGTAGTTACAGCGTTACTGTTTTAATTATAGGTAGATTTGACAGTTGAGTTCTAATAAGATAGCGATAGAGAGCGATTCCGAGCGATATCTCGATAGTTGATTGAATATTAGTGCGATAATAACTGTTAGTGGTGTTGAAATTTAGTTAACGAAGTGTTTATTGAAATTCAAATATTGTTGTCAAAGTGAAATTTAACTACAGAACTGACCAATTTTGGTCCAAATGGTACAGAAAAAGCGGAAACATTCAACTACCGACATTCGATCATTTTTCAAAAAGAAGCCGAAATCAACTGAGCCGATGCACGTTTCTTCGGAAGAACTCAATCTAACAACGTCCTCAATCGACGTCGATGCAGATGATAATTTTCCTACGTATAACCAGTATAACACGAACTCTTTACCGCGCGCCTCAACTTCGAACAGAATAGACACCGAATCTGAAACCCCATCATTTTCTAAAATTCAAATTCCGTTAAAGTCTCAAAGTGCAACTGATATATCAGCATCGATGAATTACATGCCAGCTCAGCCAAAGAATATTGACTTTCCCAAAACAAACGGAAGAAGATTTAACTCGCTTTTGTACAACACATTTGAATGGATCGAATATTCAAGTGAAAAGGACTCCGTGTATTGTTTCTGTTGTCGACATTTTAAACCAAACAGTACATTTTCCGGAGAAACTAGTGGAAATATTGCTTTTGTGGATTATGGCTTGAAGAAATGGAAGGATATAAAAAATCTATTGTACAAACACTCAAATGGGCAACGACACAAGGTTTCATCTCAACTTTGGCTGAACTACAAATCAGTACAAAGAAGCGAAAATAAAACCATTGCTTGCACGATCAATGTCCAAAGAGACAAGGAAATTCTAGATAATCGGAATTATGTACGCTGGTTAGTAAAAACGACATGCTACCTTGGGTCACAGGGACTCGCATTCCGAGGAAAGGAAGAACACGAAGAATCCGACAATAAGGGCAACTTTATAGAGCTTTTGAACGTATTCGCCCAAGGGGATACTAGGTTAAAGGAAAAGTTGTCTTCACGATATGGGCACTATGCTTCCCCTGAGTATCAAAATGATCTGATAAAGGCTGTGGCTC
This sequence comes from Limonius californicus, assembly GCA_014611495.1. Taxonomy (NCBI): domain Eukaryota; kingdom Metazoa; phylum Arthropoda; class Insecta; order Coleoptera; family Elateridae; genus Limonius; species Limonius californicus. The sequence goes on from JABXWE010012617.1 coordinate 20,937, forward strand.
ATTGTACAAGGCAGAAAATTTTGAGTAAGATGTCGAAAAATCGCTATTTCACTATCCTGGTGGATGAAACTAAAGATGCATCTAAGAAGGAACAATTGAGTTTCGTCATCAGATTTATTGACCAAAATGGTAATGTGAACGAACATCTTTTGGGAACTAAACATGTCAAGAATTTGAATGCAAGCAATTTAGTTGTCATATA
>JABXWE010012618.1:0-24578 GCA_014611495.1 Limonius californicus
CAAACCACCATCTTTTAGCAACATAATTCGCACAATTTTTAACATACCTATAAAATTTTCTTACAACGAAAATAATTCAAAAAATTTGTTAAGATCAATTTTTGTTGTATATTATACGTATTGCCTTTTACTTTGGCCGCAGTTCGTTTTCGAAAGTTCAGGTAGATGGCGCTAAGCCTCGAAATGGGCAGAGAAGTAAATGTAATGGTTAATGAGTGTAAAAATTATTTTAATATCTATTTCTGTTTTTATCTTTTTTTTTGACACATGTATGTTATATAATTATTAATATAAAATATTTAAACCCTGTTGCACCATTTTTTTTTATTTAGGCTGTCGGAATGTTTGCAGAAATTTTTATTAGGCAGGTCTTCGAAGTAACATAAACCCAGAAACAGGCATTCCTTTTACTAAAAAATTCACACGTATAGGTTTCCATGAGAAATCCGCGGGAGGCCCCCTGTAGTCTTTTTATGGTTTACATTTCTTAAATTAAACCTTCAACTTTGGCTCTAAACATTTCGCCGTTGTTCTCCTAACTTTCTAACACATTTGTGTTAATTAGTTTATTAATATAATATTGATTTAAATAAAATACATTTTGGCAAAGCGTGTGAAAGATGCACTCTCGTGAAAGCTTGTTTTTGCCCCAGTGTTTCTGCATCAATCAAAACCACTTCAGTTACTTTAAGTCCAAAAATATTATCATATCGTTCCATCTTGGAGTTGTTCAGTGTTTAATCAAAAATCATAACATCGTGACAAATGTATTAGCTCTGCAAACAGGTAACCTGAGTGGGCACTGGGCACGTATAGACATTATTTAAGAAGTGATTCATCACGTACACGAAATGGCTGTCTAGACTATCGCATAGAGAACTTTTGTGGGAAGCCGAAGCCCGGAGCAAATCCAAACACAAATGTAAATATACGTTTGAGATATGCCCACGAATGTTTATTTGCTACAGAAAGACATACTATTATTTTTCTGCCAATTGTGATAGCAATTTTAATTAAACGTTTGGCTTGGGCTTTGATTATCATACAGTATTTGTTAGTCTAAAATCATTCAAGTTGGTAGAATCAAAACGAAAACGGAAACAAAGTTTATGTCCTGTTTATGTTTCTTTAAGATCCAAAAAATACTATCAAATAATAAATATAATATAAACGTTCCCATATACTACACTACACAGTAGATACTATTATCATAGAATGTATAATCAGATATACCTATATTAAATATATGCTAAAAAATAATGAGGAACTACCATATGCCCATTATTGATACCTGATTTTCTGTTGTATCATTTTCAAAAAATACTCTTTAGCGGGACATCCATAGTATACAACTGTAAACACAAACAGCGTTGCGACGGAAAATGACATTCCGATTATCAACACTTCAAACGCCTTAAGAACATCAATTACGTTTGTAATAATCCTGCAAAGGTAAAAATAAATGTGGAAAATGCAATTACAAAATTTTGATTTTCTAATTTTATTAATTTTAGAATCAATGAAAATGAGAATTTAATTTTAATTAATTTAAGATAACTTCAATAATGACTAACATAACCTATTTGTAGATTTCTTATCTTTATCTCATAATTTACAAAAATTGCGTAAAATTATCAGCTTGTAAATTCTAGTTAATTATCCTCCCCCTGACGTAATCGTTTTTTGAAAAATTTTAATGGCTAATTCAGAAAAATTATATAAGTAACCTTTAATCAAACTTCTAGAAACGTATCACAAAAATCCCAATCGCTTACACAAATGTTGCGCCAGTAGGCATTCTCCGTACAGTTTGTTCGTAATTTCGAAAAATGTAAGACAAAAGTGCCTAGAATTTGAGTTACGTAAAAATGTTTCTAAAAATAGTGCATTTATAAACAGGTCGTTATATCTTTCTTGTTTGTTTTACTCGTTTGGGGTCAATGGGATCCGTCTGCAAGAGATATTTCTCGTTGGGGTCAAACGTCAATTTTTTAACCGGAATGGACACCCTGTCTCCGGCAATATTATTTATTGAATCTATCTTGATCTCTGTTCTTAAACGTTTTGTTACCATGCAGATATTTTTTTCTAAATTGATACAGTAGGGCTTTCTATGATATTTTCAGAAATATTGTGGCGGTAGCAAACTGTCTCTTTACTACAGACGCTTCCTAGTCAGTATTGTTTTAAATTTTTCTCCAAAAAAAATAGTACTTTTTAGAACCAAATCAGCGAAAAAGGAAATAAATTTATTGATATGAAAAAAAATCTCGTGTTGAGGCTAAATCCTGGTTTATTTTAATGATCCATTTTTGTCAATTTTAAAATGTACACGTTTAGATCAACAATATACTTTTGCAGTTCCTAAATTTGATAACATTTGTTGACCGTAAAAATAAAACTATCTTGGATTTTCGTTTTATGGACGGTGTTAAGCCTGAAACAATCCTCGCTTTCTACAAAATGTTACCACTAATTGGCAATAATATTGAAATTATTATCCAAGATCAAGCCGATTTTTTAGAAAGTATTTATAAATACAATTTTAAGAGATAATACATCTTCGATTTGTTTCCTCCAATATTATTGATTTCTGTGCTTAAACCCTTTGTTACCATGCAGAATTTACCATATTGATGCAGCAGGGCTTGCCACGATATTGCGGAGGTAGTAAAATGGACTCTTATAGTGTTGTTGTTAATATCATGACGATCAAACAGTGCCTATTTTTTGGAACCAAATCGGATAAAAGAGTTTCCAAAGATATATTGATTGATTTGAGGTTCAAAAATTTCATGTTGTTGCCAATTTTAAGATATATACCTTTATGCTAATTTGTTACAGCTATCCTTTGGTACTTCCGAAATTTGATAACAATTGTTGGCAAGAAAAATAGAATTATCCTGGATTTTGATTATTTGGACTGTGTTAATCCTGAAAGCATACTTATTTTCATGCCCAAAATGTGGTACTAATTGACAATAATATTGTAATTAGTATTCAGGATCCACTAATATTTAAGGTGCAATCTGTTTCTGTCAATATGATTGATTTCTGTGCTAAACATTTTGTTACTATGCAGATATTTTTGCCTAAATTGATACAGCGTGGCTTTTTACGTTATTTTCAGAAAACATATGCAGGTAGTAAGGTTTACTCTTTAATACAGGCGTTTTCTTGAGTGTTTGATTTTCATTGTATGGTTCCCAACCTGTAGTTTTTGGTAATTAATTGATTGATTTGAGAAACAATAATCTCATAACATATACTAAAACCAATGTCGGTTCCCACAAAATTTTTGTGGAAATCGACTTTGGTTTTATTATATTTTATTAAATATATCCCACTATGAGACCCCTGGACTTCAACGAACAAAAATCTTATGTTGAGGCTAAATCCAAGATTGTTTTGGCCATGCATTTTTGACAATTTTAATATTTATACGTTTAGATTTATTTGTTATAACTATACTTTGGTACTTCCGAAATTTGATTGACAGCAAAAATAAAATAATCTTGGATTTTGGCTATTGGGACGGTGCTAGTCCTGGAAGAATAACTGCTTGTACTATAAACCAATTGTGACTGCAGTGCTTAGAGATGCTTGGAAAATCGCGTCCCAGATCTCGCTATTTTAAATACAATATTAATACCTGTTTTCATGGCCAAAATTTTGCTACTAATTGGTAATAATATTGGAATTATGTAGTGTAGTAATAATCTGTTCTCGCCAATAGTATTGAATTCTGTGCTTAATATATTGCTACCATGCAGATTTTTTTTCTAAATTGATGCAACAGGGCTTTCTAAGTTCTTGGCTGTGAGATGTATTCTGTCGGCTGACACATGTAGTAGAAAGAAACAGAAATACTTGAAGAATGTTGCACTGATGCAACCAAACGTCATTACTTAAATCTGTTTCCAGCAGTATTTAAAATGTTTTGGAGGTTTATATGTCTATATTTTATTTTCGAAAGTTACCTGTAAGAGTTTTTATTTAGAATGTTGTTTATTGCTGAAATTTATTTATAAACTTTGGGAACCTTGTTTTTTCTGGGAAATAGTTCTGTAGATATCCCGGTTTGTTTGGGTTTGTGGAAATTGGTATTAAGAGGTTGAAGACAAGTTAATAGAGTTATAGAACCATTAAAAGGTAATTACAATTACTGAAATGTATTCTTGAAAATGGTAAATGGTAAAACAGGCGTAACAGTATGAGTAACATATACAATAATTTTTTTCAACGTACATTCTGTACACTACATCTCTAACTGTCATTTTTTCTGGAGCTGTGCACATTTTTTATTAATGGAAGGTTGTCTTTCCTTTGCACGATTTTCCGTATGGTGGGTAAACTTATTTTTAATGCTACTGCAACTCGTTCCAGAACCGCTAAAACGTCGCGTAATGGGCCAAAATTGTCTTTTTCGCGAGTAAAATAATTGAATAGATTTAACACAAACTGTTGACACTACGCATTCAAAAAATTTTCAAACATTTCTATCAGCGTTTTCTTTTTACAATAGGTAGCTAAAAACCAACTAACATTCAATGTTGAACGGACTAAGTGCAATCGTGTTTTCATGAATACATTCCAGTAACTGTAATTACATTTTAATGGCTGTATAACAGAAATGCTATTAGCTTATATTCAACCTCTTAATACCAATTTCCACAAACCATAACAAACCGGGATATCTGCAGAACTATTTCCCAGCAAAAACAAAGGTTCCCAAAGTGTATAAAATAAATTCCAGCAATAAACAACATTGTAAATAAAAACTCTTACAGATAACTTTATTAGGTATATAAACCTCCAAAACATTTTAAATAGTGCTGGAAACAAATGTAAGTAGTGACGTTTAGATGCAAGAGTTCAACATTCTTCAAGGATCTCTGTTTCTTTCTGCTAAACGCGTCAGCCGACAGAATACGCCACACGTACAGTGTTGGTGTTGTTTCGTTCGCAGATGTCACTACGACATACGTCTTTGTCGGAAATATGAATCGTCGAGCAACTAACGAAGACAGAAATGCGTTCAGTTTGTGGTATGCAAATAAAGCGCTAATCCGAAACTGAAAAATGCTCATCGTAAGAACTATATCTTGGATATTGGATATTGGAACGGTGTTAATCCGGAAAGAATATCTGTGTGTATAGTAAACCAATTATGGCTGCAGTGCTTAGAGATGCTTGGAAAACCGCGTCCTTGATCTCGCTCTTTTGGATACAATGCAACCTGTTTTCATGACCAAAATTTTGCTTCTTCTTCTTCTTAGGGTGCTTTATCTCTTACGAGATGTAGCGATCTTCTCTTCTCTTTTGCTTCTAATTGGCTATAATATTGGAATTCTATAGTATTCAGGATCAAACTAATAATAATCTGTTTTGGCCAATATGATTGATTTCTGTGTCTAAACCATATTATTATCATTCAAACATTTTTACCTAAGTTGATGCAGCAGGGCATTCTATACTATTTTCACAAATATTGTTGAAGCAGTAGGCAGACTCTTCAATACAGGCGTTTCTGTGGCTGTTTTGTTTTTAATTTTATTACAAACAACTGTATTTTTTGGAACCATAAAAGCTAAAAATAAATTCATTGGTTTGAGAATCAAAAATCTCGTGCCGAGGCTAAATCCGGGCTTGCTTATGTCAACAGTTGTTGTCAATTTTTCATTATAGGTACATACATTATATTTGTTTTCGTGTTCAAAATTTTGCTACTAACTGGCAATAATATTGGAATTAGTATTCAGGAACAAACTAAAATCCTTAATCTATTTCCGACAATATTATTGATTTCTGTGATTTAATGTTTCATCACCGTGTAGATATTTTTTTTAAATTGATTGTTCAGGGCTTCCTACGTCATTGTAAGAAATATTGTAGATATAGTAAGATTACTCCTAAATACAGGCGTTTCCTTGGCTGTTTTGTTTTTCAATTTTATGACAAAAAGCCTGTATTTTTGGAACCAAAACAGCTAAAAGTAAATTGAATTGAGAAACAAAAATCTGATGTTGAGGCTAAATCCGGGCTTGTTTTAGTCATCAGTTTCTGTCAATTTTAAAACTAATACGTTTAGGCCAATTTGTTACATGTAAACTTTGGTACTTCCGAAATTTGATAACATTTGTTGACAGCAAAAATAAAACTATCTTGGATTTTGGTTTCATGGACGGTGTTAATCCTGAAAGTATCCTTCCTTTCTTCCGTAAATTGTTGCCACTAATTGGCAATAATATTGAAATTATTATCTAGAACCAAGCTGATTTTTAGAAAGTAAATAAGTATTAAAATTTTATAAACTAATACACCTTCAAGCTGTTTCCGGAAATATTATTTATTAGAATTTATTTTCATAGGTGTTTTCGAACGTTTTGTTACCATGCAGACCTTCTTTACTTTTGGAAGCAGAAAAACAGGTTCTTTAATACAGCCATTTTTATGACAAACAGAACGAATTAAACAAAAAGGAAATAAATTTATTGATTCTAGAAAGGAAATTTTTGTCCTGAGGCTAAATCCGCACTTGCTAAGTTTCTGTCAATTGTAGGATTTATATGTTTAGGCCTAAAGTATCCGCATAATTTGTTAAATATTAGTTTATTGGTGTACATTAAACCTGAAGTGGTGGCGTAAAACATAACCTAAAAGGAAATTAGTGAACCCTAAAATGTCCCTGAGGTTAGTTGAAATTGAAATCGATTTCCATGAATATTTTAACCAAGTGCCGCATTGGCCCAAGCGTTTCGTTACTTGTCACATTACTGACATAATGTTTATTGAATTTTCTTATATAAAGTATCCAAACCTAGGAGAAAAGCTATTTTTGTTGGACCGGTTCGGGTTCTGAGGACAGTTTTTGCAAAGCCTTGAATGCTTACTTCCTTCCATTCTTCCTTTTCTGATTGTTCTAGTTTCAAAAAATTATGTAATATATTTTTTATAATCACTTTCATAACAGAAACTGTTTTTATGCATACTTCCGTTTAATATATATTTAAAACCAGAATTTCACACAATTTTCCGCCAGTAGTACTTAAAAGCAGATGAATTTAAATCTGTAAGTCACGGAATACAATAGAATTTCTTGAACCTACAGTTGTTTGTTTTTATTTAACCGAGGTGGTCTAGAACTTCCTTGAAGAATTAACACCATGCTGGTATGCAAATTAATGTGTTCCATTTGGTGCAGTCGGTAAGACAGCGGGATAATCTAGGAAACGTACTCTGAACGGTTACTGCACACCTGAATTATATCGCCTATTTTGTTGACGCTTTATTACAATAGAAGACCACAATATTTTGACTACAATTTACATAAAAAACAATTACCTTGTTGGGCATGGCTACCCTTTCTCGTTTTGTACCTGCCAGGGCACTCAAACGGTAACAATCAGAGTTGAAGTTTCGATTCTTTCCAAAAGTCGAATCGCATTTTGCAAAATACGCCTCTTCCACTGAACCGACACCATCCAATTTCAAACGAAGTCAAGTATATAAATAACGTTCCGCGTTTGACACTCCCCAAATTTATTATGTGAAATATTATGTAGCTCGGCTTTGAAAAATGTGTGTTTAAGATCGTTAATTACCGGGTCCACCGTAAAGTGTCAGGATGTCCCTGTACTCGCCGCATTCGTAGACAAATGACTGCAGAAATAATTTATCTAAGGGGTATTTTAGGCTTAAAACCGTGTAAATAGTCAAATTACTAGCAAGTGCTGCTTTAACACCGAATTGTAGCTGCAAAGTGATTCCAATTTGAGGACTATCTGAACCGGATGTTACCGACACCGATTCGATGGTTTTTTAGCGGTTCCTCTTTTAGATTCAAAATGTAGTAAAAAAATAGAGTCCTAGTGAGCAGCGGTGATGTTTCTACCAGTGGTCTCAATTGGAAGAATATTTTAAGTGCTGTTTAATGGAAGCTGATGATTCCAGTTTGGGAGGATTTTAGTTTAGATGAAGTACCTTCTAAGAGTATTTAGTAATGGGTTTAGTTTTTGGTATATTTTCTTATTGATAGCCAAATAAATAAAAGCCAGGATTGTTTACATTTATATCCATGCAACATGTTAGGTCGAATCGCATTCAATTAAATTTTGGGCATTGGTTAACTTGGGGTACTCTTGTTTTAGACTAAAAATCGGAGAAACAGCGTTAAGTGTTACTGCCGAATCGTTTTAAACGCTGCTTTAAGGAACCTCTTGGGTCCTTTCTTTGCAATACAAAAACCCTTAAATCATTAAAAATTAAATCTAAAGGAATGGAAACATGTTAGGTCTAATGAACCATAGTTAATGAGATTTTGAGCATTTGTTAACATGGGATAAACTTGTTTTAGAATCAAAATCGAGAAGTCATCGAACTGTGATTAAGTGTTAGTGATAATTATATCAAATCGTTTTTGATATAAATACGGTGAACTAAATGTAAGTTTGGGTACTTTATTTCTAATTTAAAAACTCCAATCTCAAGGTAATGAAAACATGTTAGTTCAGATAAACCATATTCAATATGATTTTGGGTATTTGTTAACTTGAGATAAACTTCTTATAGACTCAAAATCATAAAAATAGCGCGACTGTGATTAAGTGGTAATGCCACATTATCTCAAATAGTTCTGCTTTGAGGAACCTTTCTGTTTTAAATACTGTGAACTAAAAGTAAGTTTTGGGTTCTTTATTTCTAATATAAAAATTTGTATATCGTCAGAAGCTTAATCCATGGGAATGGAAACATCTTGGGTTAGACGAACCATATCCAATGTGATTTGGGGTATTCGTTAACTTGGTATAAACTTTCTTTAGACTCAAAATCGTAGGAACAGTCAGATTGTGATTAAGTGTTACTGCTAAATTGTCTCAAATAGTTCTGCTTTGAGGACCTTTTTGATTTAAATACTGTGAACTAAAAGTAAGGCTTCCGTTCTTTATTTCTAATATAAGAACTTGTAAATCGTTAAAAGCTTAATCCATGGGAATGGAAACATCTTGGGTCAGGCGAACCATATTCAATGTGATTTTGGTTATTTATTAACTTGGTATAGATTTTTTGGTGGACACAAAATCGTAGAAACATTCTGATTGTGATTAATTATTGCTGCTAAATTGTCTCAAATAGTTCTGCTTTGAAGACCTTTTTGATTTAAATACTGTGAACTAAAAGTAAGTTTTGCGTTCTTTATTTCTAATATAAGAACTTGTAAATCATTAAAACCTTAATCTATGGGAATGGAAACGTCTCGGGTCGGGCGAACCATATTCAATGTGATTTTGGTTACTTATTTTTTTGGGCTCAAAATGGTAGAAACATTGTGATTAATTGTTACTGCTAAATTGTCTCAAGTAGTTCTGCTTTGAGGACCTTTTTTATTTAAATACTGTGAACTAAAAGTAAGTTTTGCGTTTTTTATTACTCTAATATAAGAACTTGTAAATCGTCGAAAGCTTAATCCATGGGAACGGAAACATCTTGGGTCAGACGAACCATATTCAATGTGATTTTGGGTATGTGTTAACTTGTTATAGACTTTTCTTTAGACTCAAAATCGTAGAAACAGGCCGATTGTGATTAAGTGTTACTGCTGGATTGTCTCAAATAGTTCTGCTTTGAGGACCTTTTTGATTTAAATACTGGGAACTAAGACTAAGTTCTGCGTTCTAAGAACTTGTAAATCGTTAAAACGTCTTGGGTCAGGCGAACCATATTCAATGTGATTTTGGGTATTTATTAATTTGGTATAGATTTCTTTTGGACTCAAAATCGTAGAAACAGTCCGATTGTGATTAATTGTTACTGCTAAATTGTCTCAAATAATTTTGCTTTGAGGAACCTTTCTGATTTAAATACTGTGAACTAAAAGTAAGTCTTGTGTTCTGTATTTTTAATATAAGAACTTGTAAATCGTAAAAAGTTTAATCCGTGGGAACGGAAACATCTTGGCTCAGACGAACCATATTCAATGTGATTTTGGGTATTTGCTAACTTGTTATAAACTTTCGTTAGACTCAAAATCGTAGCAACACTTCGATTGTCATTAAGTGTTAATGCTAAATTGTCTCAAATAGTTCTGCTTTGAGAAACCTTTTTGATTTAAATATTGCGAACTAAAAGTAAGTCTTGTGTTCTCTATTTTTAATATAAGAACTCGTAAATCGTCAAAAGTTTAATCCGTGGGAAAGGAAATATCTTGGGTCAGACGAACCATATTCAATGTGATTTTGGGTATTTATTAACTTGGTATAAACTTTCGTTAGACTCAAAATCGTAGCAACACTCCGATTGTGATTAAGTGTTAATGCTAAATTGCCTCAAATAGTTCTGCTTAGAGAAACCTTTTTGATTTAAATATTGCGAACTAAAAGTAAGTTTTGCGTTCTTTATTTTCTAATATAAGAACTTGCAAACCGCCAGAAGCTAAATCCGAGGGAATGGAAACATCGTGTGTTAGACGATCCATATTTAATGTGATTTTGGGTATTTGATTACTTGGGATATTTCTGTGTTAGAGTCAAAATTATACAAAAACCAAAAACAACTGTTCCGTATTAAACGTTGTCTACTAAGCACAATCAAGTTCAGGGACGTATTCAGTTTAAGGTTGGATATTTGTAAACGCGAAATATTTTAAAAGCCAATTTGTAGTATCTGTTTAATTGAAATAAATGATGATGGCAGTTTGGAAACACGATATATTCCATGAAGTTTTGGGTTTGTTTAGTTCTGGAGATATTCATCCTTTAAAGTAAAAAGTCATACCAATAACAAAAGTGTGGCAGTAGGTACTGATTGAAACACTCCTTATATTTTAGGGTTAGATGCTATATGCTAAAATGAATTTTGAGGATATTACTAAGTTGAGTGTAAATATGAAATATTATAAATTATCAAATTATCTAATGTTTAGTGGATGTCATTATTGGCATTATTGATTCCCATTTGGAAACATTTTGGGTCAGATGATACGTGTTCTATGAACTTTTGGGTACGATGTAGGTTTTAGGATTCCTAATCATATCAATAACGATACTGTTTAATTAACTGCTACCTAAATCTAAATCGTTTTAAGATGCTTGTCATATACTAAAATTAATTTATGGGGTTTACTCAGACTTTTTAGACATTAAAATTCGAGTAATACGATATTAATTGCCATATTATGAATCCTGTTTAAATGATGACTACGATGATTTAAATTTAAGTTCAGGTTGAACAATACATGTTTTATGACGCAAACGTGTATAAATGCTCAAAATGGTATTTAACTGCTGCTCTTGTTTTCAATAAATATCATCCAAATCAGTTCATTATTAGTATAATTAGTTTTAGGAATGTACTTAGCTTAGAGTTGTTTGTTTGCAGACGTAAAATATTGTAAATATCAAATTCTAGATGATCTTTAATTTGGTAATATTTCAGGTTGGGTGACACATGTTCTAAAAATTCTTGGGCATTGATTTTTTGGCCATTTTGGGTATTATCGATTGAAAAATACATCTGGGATAAATGCGAATAGGAATTTTTGTCAGTGATCTAGTCTGAGCATCCCTCTGAGTTTGATGTTACTCATACAAGTTCATTGAAATTTAGAGTATCAAGTTCGCAAATGTTCCTCTATTACAAAACTACATTTTTGCTTATTTGTCCCCTGTAAGATTCGAAGGAAAACGTATACAGTTTAACGATTGTTTATTGTTTACTTTAAAATCTTACAGGAAATGGCTGTGGTATTGATTTGTTTTGAAGTTTCGAATATACTTATAATAGGTTATGTATTGGTTATACAGTTTAAAGACGCGCTTAGGGGATATTATTGTTTAGTGAAATTTGTGTAATTACAGTTAACAGGAACTGTTGTATAACTGTAATTTGAACGGATTTGTTTTAAATTCTATTCATTTTTTATAAAAAAATGTTCTTTCTTGATAGCACTCTTACATGTAATTTTAATTTGGGGAATATGTTAGGTTGTAGCTCCTATTCAGGAGTTTATAATAGAATCAAATCAAATAGTAACCTAGATTATACATATTAAATGGAGTTCTGGACTAGTTTTACGTTTATACTAAAAGCCGTATCAATAGTTAAAGGATTAACTGTAGCAACACTAATCTGGTAAACCTACTAAGTTTGAAGTTCAATGGACTCTTGGGTGTAGCCTCAGTTTTGGTTGTTTTTGTTTCAGAACTGCATCGCGTTAATAGCCAAAATAGAAAGTCTAGCATTCGGGAAACAAAGTCCAATTTTTGGCCTGGATTCTATTAACAGGAATACAGTCTTTGGAACTTTTGGCTATAGCCCTAATCTTCTGGGGTTGTTTTTCAGGGCCACAAAAGAATTATCTGATCGACCAGCGTTAAGTAAATAAAGTGTTAATAATAGAGGCATAACGTAGCAAAGATAACCATCTGCACACAAATGACAAATACGTGGGCTTCCAAAGAAATACTGTTTGACAAATAAGATTATGGCAGCAAACAATTCCTGAAGATGGTTTATTTTGTAGGAGTATTTGAGTCACTGCATTAACTGATGTGCAGTTGCAAAATTATGTTGTAAATATAAACCTTATCAGGAACATAACTTCCAGAAATAGAAATAAACAAAAACAAGAGCGAAAATTATAACCTAATTTGAATATTTGGATAAGGAAATGTCACTGGAAGGTTGGAATTTTTTAAGTTCGCGATTTTTTATCTAAGGTTACCGGGATCAAAGTTCTGTTTTAATATTACTCATTGAAGGTCTGACTGAATTACAATTAAAGTTGAGCATTTATATTGCTCCGAATTACAATTTTAATGTTGATATAATGATTTCTAAAGTAAGGGTGATTAGATTTCTTCTTTTTATCACATTTGCATTTCCATTTGTGCTGCATTAAAATTATGGAGTACCACAAGATTATATTTCTAGATAACATTAATACGATTCGTAAGCATTGTGTAGTTATTAAATTATTATATCTTGCGTTTCTAATGATATTTAATTGTATAGTTTGTATTTTTAATTATGGAGGAAACTGTAAAATTAAGTGGGTTATTTTGTAGCTGTTCTTTTTATCGTTGACTTACCCTGTATTTTAGGATTAATTTGTTACCATTACGGATTGTATCATTTGTGGAAAAGTATACAGTTAATTTTTTCGTGTGTTGACATGACAAATGAAACAAACAGGGAGTTTTTCCTGATAATAGTGTTATAATTAGCAAGCGCCTTCACGTAGGTGTTAGAAACGATACAATTAATGAGCGGTAAAGTTTTGATCTTGAAATGTAATTTTGTATTAATTTAAGTGCACCTTCGAGCAAACGAAAACAATAAATTAATTCGTTTTTATTAATACAATAAACCCAGGACGGTGTAATAAATTTTATTAGCACATTTACACTGCATTGCAATAAAAATACATAAAACACAATTGAGTGTAAAATAATACAAAAAATAAATTGGTAATGAATTATGCTTGATAAGGAACTCTAATAAATTTTATCTAAATGTTGTTGCGTTAAATTTAATGGGGAAATTTAAGTGTTGCGTCTACAAATTGCATAAATGCAACCGAGATACAACGAAACTCACACTGGAAATCCGCAAATGCACAGGAAACAGCACTAAGAATTGTTATTTTATTCAAGATTCGCTTCCCTACTACAGTTGTAGATGATATCTCAACGGTAAAGCGCACGTTTTACCTCTAAATTAATTATATTTTTACTTCTTGTAGGTTCGTTCAAGTTGCTGCATATAAAACACCAGTAAAGTATTCCAAGCTGCTCGATATTATTAGGTTTTTATTGTTGTTTGTGTAACGCACAAGTAAATTATTATCACTGTCGATAATAAATTTTCGATTAGGCAAAGCTACCGCCAACTGAATGAGACCCTTCAACAATATTAGTATTATTATTTCAAGATTGTGCGTTTCGTAACGACGCTGCAGCTGCTAACTTGCAGGAATTGGTCAAATTAATTATTTCCCTATTCCTGCCGTCACCTGCTCGAAATTTCGTAAGACTTACTACTAATTTTTATGCAGGAATTGTTATTCCCTGCTGTTTTACATATGTTCCTTCATTTTTACACCATTTTATAATTTTGACGCTCTTGTAAGCGAAAAATTATGCAACTAATAACAGGAAGGATATATAAATCTCTTTGCATAAATTTTGGCAATATAGAACACCTTGGTTTTCTTTCTTCATTTACTTATTTATTTCAAAAACTACTTAATTTCATAACAGTAACTCACCTCAACAATATACAAATACAGTGTAGCTCGGCTATAAAAAATCCCGTATAACGAACGAATCTGAAGTAATTGTTTGGATTTGCATTGTTCACTGTATTGTATTTCCCTCGAGCTCTAGCAAAAACTTAAATAATTTTAGCATTTCCTACTTATGTGGCAAGATAATTTATTTTCTACCAATCTTGTCGTTTAACAAATAAGACACAAATATTGAGACTATACTTGTGTTATCATACTGACCTGCAAAAGGTTTTGCTAATATAAATATTTTCATTAATCCTACATTGTATGATGTTTTTGTGAAACTTAACCTACTCATGTAGTGTTTTGCATTAAAATCTACTATAGTCTACTGCAAATTATACCGTTATTCGCTTTAAAGAGGTACTTGTAGAATAAGGATTTACAAGCTAATTGTAAGTTCCGGTATCATTCAGGTTAATCGGCATATTGCGAAGAGGCTGAAGTTACTTAGGGGTTGTGACTAAAGCAAGAAGCTTAAATTCTGTGTTTTTAATTCATTTTCTAAGATTACCCTGTTTAGTTGAATTATTCTTATTTATGTTGAACCGAGTAAATTATGTTTAAAAATTAGCTTCTTTAATTGTCTTGCATGAATAATAAGTTACTTCTCAGGGATTAGATTAGATCGTTGACTGCTTTAATGACATATTTTTTTAATTTAAGAAATTAACCGCGCAAAGCAGTTTTTGCAAAGTAGATATTTCTTCTTCTTTGAGTGCTTTATCTCCTACGAGACGTAGCGAACTTCTCTCCTATGCCTGTGTTGCACGTTGAAAGTGCCACAGACATAGACGACCTACAGCTTAATGTGGGCTCCGAACCACGGGAAGTGTAAACACTTCTGCTCCAGAGAAGATTTACTAAGCAGAATACCTCGCTGGTTTTCCATTGCCTTGCAAGGGAGAATGGCCGTTAAATATCCGATGTTCCGTGCTGGAAATTGAACCCAGGACCTTTAACTTAGAAGCCTAAGCTAACCTCCAGCCCACGACCGCCTCGGTAGATATTTATTTATACTATATTTAAAAATGCGGACAACGTGGACTGATAGCGATCATTTAATTCGGCGAACAATATACCAAATGCACCGGAAAACTGCTTGTTTGCGGTAAAATTACTAAATCAAAGATTAAACGAAGGTTATACTGTATTAAAATGGTCCGAAAGTACACTGCTAGGAATTATTAAACGTACGGGATTTCAACATAAAACTATAAACAAGTGTCAATTTATTATGGAATCAAACAAATTACAAGTATAGCGCCACGAGTATTTCCAGAACATATTGCCTTCTTGACAGAAAACAATTCATACTTTTTTTTTTAGAATAACTTACTGTGATTTGTTATTTAAATCACAAAAGCAGTTGTCAAGCCACGGCTCCCATAATTATAAATCATTTTTTAGTGTTAAAATATATATTTTTTAATGCTATTGGAAGTTTTAATACTGTAAATAATATTGCCTGATATTACGATTAACGGATATAACGAGCAAATAATTGAAGGGCCGAAGGTCTTGCTATAACCGAGCTGGATTACTTTGCAATCTTAATAATTCTTGAACTGTCAATATTACAATTTACTTTCGGCTTAGACCGCGTCGTCATTTGGGAACTGCACCAAGCATTATCAGGTAAGGACCGACCTGTAGCTTGTCTGCATTTACAAGCATTTGCTCTAGAAGTTTGAGCCATATTTGTTCGTAGGCCCTGCCAGCTTAAACAGGGCCGTGTGCTTTTATTAATCAAACCTTGGGGCGGACAAGGATTTGATCTTGATGTATTTTGTTTGCCAGGACAATAATATTTAATCGGATTATGCCTGTTACCTGTTTGTGAACCTATACAAACTACAAACAAAACACATCAAGATCAAATCCTTGTCCGCCCCAAGGTTTGATTAATATAAGCACACGGCCCTGTTTAGGTAGGCAGGGCCTACGAACAAATATTGCTCAAACTTCCAGAGCAAATGCTTGTAAATGCAGACAAGCTACAGGTCGGGCCTTACCTGATAATGCTGGGTGTAGTTCCCAAATGACGACACAGTCTAAACCGAAAGTAAATTGTAATGTTGGCAGTTCAAGAATTATAATATGTAGTATCTAGAGTTTAAGGCGGCGTTTCTCTATTGTAGTGTCGGTGCTTCTAAGTAGGCCACAAGAGTTGCGCTTGAGTGTCGCAGAACTTTAGAATAAATAACAGTAAAAACTAAAAAGTAAAAAATTAATAGATAGAAAACGGGTAGATTTAATTACAGCAAATTTATTTACAATGAGATAAACTACCCGGAATGAACTGTATTATTAAAGAATTCCGTAGAGAGAGAGAGAAACTGAAAGACACAGCTAGACTTTGTACTCGCAACGGGGGATCGTCTTCCCTCTGCTGACGGAATAAACCACACAAATGTAACAAATCTCCACCTCAACTGGTGCCAAGAGACTGCTTTCTGCAGGCCCGATACAGGAATTACGAGAAAACGAGATAATATGTCGGTAAAGTTTCGCCCTAGTGAAAAATTAATTAATGAATCCGGTGTTGCTTGCACTAATTATTCTCATAACTAACTATATTATTTGACTCTTTGGTCGAACCGGTGTAGAACTTTTAGGCGAGGGCTGTGGCGTGAGACAGAAGGTCTCTGACTGTTCCTGGCATTTTCTTCTTGACTACGAAATTGGAATTGACTCTAATCACACTGGTGATCGTAGTTATATTCGGTTTCATGATGACCCCATGCAAGTTTGTTTTGCCAACTCATATAGTTTTTCTTTTGTTGTAATCGTGTTTCTTTTGTGGCAGTTTTTCACTGTTAAACAGCTGATGTTGTCTTAAATAATTATCACTTTCGAACTGATACTGCTTTTATGAATTTTAATCACAGCACATGATAGAAACTTATTTTAGAAGAGGATATAGTACACGCAATGAATTTTATTTGTAATCACACAAGTCTTTATTTATTATCTTTTTATAATTTGCATAAAAATAACATTAAAGAACTTAGATATACTGAAACTGAACGAAACAGCTAGATGTGGTACCCACAACGGAGGCCATCTTGTATTTGCTAAAAAATCTCGTACCTATGCTGTGGCAAGCTCCACAAATGCAAGAAATTTTTCATCTCAGGTGTTTGGTACACCTGAAATGCGTTTTGGGTATTCCAATCAGGAACATGGGCAATCGAAGTAATAGGTATGCAAAGTCTTTCCGACGGGATTTTTCAAATGGAAATAGCTAACCCCGATAGCAAGACTAACTCATGAAGCGTCTACTGCTCGTATTTTTTCCTTCCGGTTGAAGCGGAATAGCTTACTTCAATCCAGGTGTAGAATTTTTCGGCGAGGGCTTTGGCCTGAGTTTTGCATTCAGTTTTTATTGCCAACTCAAATCGAGTTTGAATTCTTGTAACCGTGGTTTCTTTTCATTTACTCTAAAATTGTTCTTGCTATGTTAGGTAAGTGTTACTTTTGAATTTATAGTGAGGTTATATTACACACTGTGGCTGATGGTTAACGTCTTTATTTTATTTTTTTGAATTCTGTTTTCTAAAGTGTTATTTCTGTAAAATTATGTAAATAGTCCTGGTATATGTTATATGTTATAATCTCAATTTACAAAGTATAAATAACACTTTACAAAGCCATATTTGCACGTTGGTAATAAAAGTTTTACATGGAAATTGTACACTTATAAAGTAACTTTTAAATATAGTTCAGGCTTACTAATGTATAGATCTGATTCATTTAAAAAATTGCTTATTATTGTTTAATGTAAAATAATTAGTAATTATAATTTATTATTTAACACATAAATTGAATTTTGACATTGATTGTATGCTTAAGATACGTTTCTACAGATGTTTACCTGAAATCTACTTGAATTCCTTCTAACTTATCTATTTCAAATGCGTACCAAATGTTATCGTAATGGCGTTTCCCAGTGTTTAAGATTTCGAATTTACATGTTCTGAATAATTTTGCGAAGTCTTGAGAAAACCGCTGTCAATAATTTTAAAACAAAGTTCTAGGAATGGCATAAAATATCTGTAACCTCGAGAAACAATTCCAGGCGATATAAAATATCTAACGTGTTTTGATATAACACGGATGCTTGAATTTATCAATGCGACCGAAACAGCTTCCTGAACGTTACAGATATGAAACCACAAGTGGGAGTGAAAATTAACTCTTTTCAATAATTAATTTTTAAAATTCTACTACAACTCTTTTAGCTTCCAAGCATACAACCTGAAGATGACCTTAAAGGCATTCGAAACGGATTCAATTTCTCTTAAAATTTAATCGCTAGATCCAAGGATTTTCGAAATATTATGGGAAAAATTAGGGTATGATTGAATCAATTTTGCAACTTGCAATTTGCAGGTTGTTTTAGTTGAGTCAAATGTGTCAAGTACAGCCCTGTGCGTTTAGTACTTATCATCCCTTTTAAGGGTCACTAACCATGCGCAACCATTAATTTAACATAAATTGTTTGTTTCTGCTCCAAACGAGCCGAATTGTGTCTGCTCATGAAGACTTGCTAAAGCTTTGATTAATGTGATAATTGCATGTGATATTCAAAACGGTTTATTTACCAAAATAGACTTCCTGTCAGTATTCATTTGCTGCAGGATAACATAAAACCTCTCCAGAGGGAAGGAATTATCCATAAATCCCCCGAGGATTTTAATTTATTAGAATGTATGTCTTAATTATCAATGTAATCATCAAATGCTAATTTTTAATTGCGTTGTTTTACCTTAATTAATTTTTGGACAGACTTATGGGACGCTCGTTGTTTTACGACATAACCATTTTTGACATTTTGGCATTGGCATTTTAAATGTAAAAGTTATGTGCTTAAATGGGATAGGATACGCTTGGTGTTCAATTATTTTGAAAGTTATTCTAAAAGACATTGGTTATTTATGTGGAAATTTATTGACTACAATTAAGGAAAGTTAAGAATGTATTGTATTATAATATAAGTTGTCTTTTTTTTTTTAGAAGAAATTAGTGTTATATTATAATGAACGAAAGTTGTTCGTTCAAAATCAACTTTTTAAATAATATATCCTTACATGATATTTGAAATCTAGGATATTTAGAGTTAGATGTTTTAAAGGATTAACTTTATTAAAATGGACATTTGATTTATTATTATTGGCATTAAATCAGACTTGCTGTAAAACAATCCAGTTAAATTAATTTTTCTTAATTGCTGCATATTTAGATAAATATGGGTTACAAATTTAGAGGGTTATATAAATTAATATAAATAAATAAAGTTGTAATTCTATTGCTAATTTAGTTACAAGCTTTCATATTCCTAATTATCTATTATTATTTCCCTGTCGCATTTTCTAGACTAGACTTATAAGCCTATTCGTATACAAATTACAGTATACACACAGGGTGTCCCATGACATGAGGTTACTTCTTCACCTATGTATAGGAGAAGTGAAAAGAAGTCATACCTAAAAAGTGGACATTTTCTCTATATCGACTATTAAAGAAGTTATGGCTTATTTTAGTTAAATACTGAAGCAACCGAAACAATAAATAATATTAAGTGGCATTTTATACAAACTTTCTATGTTACTATGAAAATGATATTTACTTGTATGTGAAACAGTAAAGCACCTTAAAGTGGATTTCTTTGCTTGCTCTTATTAACAGTGATAATGTTTACTTTTATAACGCGAGAGTACGCCGATATCAATTACATGTACGGTTTTTGTGATGGAAACTCATTAGCAGCTGCTCGAGAATATCGGTTGATATTTCCAAATCGGCGACTACCATACCGATGAGTTTTCCAATGAGTGCACAACCACCTACGTTAACACGGAACTTTCGCGAACCGTCCACTGAGCATCCAATACAGGAAGTACTAGACAATGAGGACAACATACTCCGAAAAATTGATAATAATAATTCCAACACCTCTGTTCATCGTGTATTTGCACAAGTTAATGTATCACCAATGAAGTTTAGCGAACATCAAAACGTCATGATTTATATCCATTTCATATGCAGCCTGATCAGCCTTCTTCCCTACAGATTTCGCTAGTCGTATAGAATTTTGCCGCTGGATCATTCAAAATCGAAACCTACGTAATAGAATTTTATTTACGGATGAGGCAACATTTACAAGGAATGGATTAATGAACTGAAGGAACAACTACGCTTGGAGTTTGGAGAATCCACACGATAGCACAGTATCAAATTATCACCATAGGTTTTCAGTGAATATCTGGTGTGGAATTATTGATACCATGCTCATTGGTCTATTCGTTTTTGAGAAAAATTTAACTGCCGACAGATATTTAAATTTTGTAGAAGATCATTAGGAAGGATTATTAGATGGTGTCCTTCTGGCGATCAGACTTGGTATGTGGTACCAGCACGACGGTGCCCCTGTGCCTTTACGTCACGTGTAAAACAATTTATGAATCAGTGGTTTGAAGGACATGTAATTAGTAGACGAGAACGGCACTTCTGCTCCCAAGATCTGCGGACTTAACTTGTTTAGATTATTGTTTGTGGGGCCATACGAAAGACATGGTATACCAAATACCATCATAGACTAGTGAAGATGTTAGGAGATGCATTTTTGAGGCAGCAGAACTAATTCGGAATAACAATTATATGTTTAGGGCAACCAGATCCCTCTTAAGAAGAGCCAGAATGTGTCTCGAGAGCAACGGTGGTCATTTTGAACAATCTTTATAGTGAATATAAACTAAAATAAAAATAAATATTGGCTTTCCTGAAATTGTAATTATTTAATAAATAATAATGTATCACTCTGTATTTTGAAAACGGTTTACTTACTTTAGGGCATAACTTTATTAGAATTTTTAACTATATTTGGTCTAACAATTACGTACACGAAGTAGTGACCTCACGTCGGGGGACATCGTCTAAGTATATACATTATTGTCATATCTAATGAATAATAGAGGACGCTATCTCTTCGAGTTTCAATCTCGTCGCCGTAGGATAGATTGATGCTGACGTTTCGCGAGCCATTGAAGGTATCATTATCAAAGCGTATCCTTATGATATTGCTACCTGCAACGGTTAGTGAAACGCCAGCATCAATCAATTCTACGACGATGTGGTCGAAGCCCGAAGAGAGGACTTCATTAGATACAAACCGCCGGCCGGACACATCCTCGCCCGGATTTATCCGTTTTATAGAAATTTCACGGTAGCGAAAATGTTTAAAGCATACAAGACTGAGAATAACCTAGTTGGAATTTAAAGTTTGGTATTTGGACAATGATCGCTCTACAGCTTCTTTATATAATATTTTTTTATCTGCTGCCATTCTTCATGGTTGGAGCTTGTTTCTAACCTACGAGGGTGGTTCATCATTTATTGTCCTTGATGAGAAGCAAATAACTTAGATATTCGAAAGAACTTTATTTCATAATTCCCTAAAAGGTTAACACACTTAATATAACGATTATGCAGATCTTGAACGCCTTTAGAGAAAGCTCTTTGTCCTGCATTGCAAATCACTCATTTATATTAGCCATCACTTCTTCATCGTCCGAAAAATCAGTTCCCGAATATGGGGAACAGGTGAAAGTAACTGAGGGCCAGATCTGGCGAATATGGGGGCTGTTCTAAAATTTCAAATGCAGCATTGTGGATAGCAGCCATAGAAACACAGTTATTGTGAGCGGGAGCGTTGTCGTGGGGGAACAGAACGCCGTGTTTCAATTTTCAAAGATTTTGCTTTAAAGCCGCACGAACTATTGGTATGAGTTTTACATAATATTTTCTCGTTATTGTGTGACCACGTGGTAAATAGTCAAGAAAAATAACTTCCTCAGAATCCCAAAACACTGTTGCCATTACAATTCCGGGTAATGAAGTTACATTGAACTTTCGTAGGCGGGAAAACACGATGCCGCCATTCCATCCTCTGCATCAAAGTGATGAATCCAGGTTTCATCTACAGTTACAAATCTTTAAAAAATTCTATTTAAATCCGTGTCCATTAATCTCAAATTGCTCGCAGAAATGAGAAACCTGAGAGATAACAACATTTTCGGAATCCATCTTGCGCGGACGGTTTTCAGACCCAATTCCTAGTGCAAAATATTCTCAACGCTTCCAATGGAAAAGCCACATGTCTCAGCAATATATATAACCATAATTCTCCGATCATTCAGTACCATATCATGGACAAATCAATATTTTCTTAAGTAACAACAGTTTTTGGTGGTCCAGCACCTGGTGCATGTTTACAGGACTTCCTTTCTGATTTGAAATCCCTTCACCAAAAAATTACTTGACATGACGGGGAGAATCACTCAACACTCCTTACATCTCATTATACATTTTCGGCGGTGGTAAATCCTCCTTAAAAACTTATTTTATCACAGCCCTTGTTTCGAATTTTTCCATTTCAACAAAATCACCAGCACCGCAGTAATATTAAATGTATAACTTTTATAAACAAGAAGATAGGTACCTGCAACTTGGCATATATCAATGTCAATAACTGACATTTCTATGACAAAATATTATTCGTTTATCATTGATGAACCATCCTCGTATAATGGAGACAGAAAAATAACAGAGATTATTTTTGTTAGACGGGAAATATTTATAAATACAATTCGGATTTTTGTGTTGTTGTCAATATTTTATATACAGTATATTTCGATAATACTAACTAATTTGAAGGATCGTGTGTTCGAATTAATGGAGGTAGTTGAGATTACAGATATTGCAGTTACTGTTCAGAGGAGTGAAGTTACGGATTATCTAGATTGTTGTTTAAAAATAACTCCAGAACCGACGCAGATAGAAGTTCTCGGGTTTCGAACCCGCTACTTTTGGTGTCGCGTCGTGAACGTCAGATATCTTAATATCTGCACGAACGTTGCGTTTTTCATGTTACTCATGCGCTACTTTGGTTTGGTCCGTTCTTAGACAACCGGCGGTTACTGAGCAGGGAATACGTACCTGTTTGATTCTTTCTGCACAGACGTAGTGACATGATGAAATATTTACACCAGATTCTAGAAAAGGTGTGTAGCAGACTGGAAACAATATATGTCCGTATAAATATTAAGCAAGCAGCATTGCAGGGCGACATACACGGTTACGAAGTCGAAATGCCATAACTTATGCCCAATCAGCGAGACTTCCATGCGAAGAAGTCTTCTCTTATTGGATGAAATGACCAAAAAAGAGGAATTCCAGATCTGGTAGTTAACATCGATGAATTATGAATTGTTTGAAAAACAGTATTAAAATTTTAAACCGACTTACATATTTTCCTAGGACTGGCTTATCCGTATAATTCCATATAAGTTGATTTGCTGACGAATCTCATAAAATATTTATGGGGGAAATGATTAGGATTAAATGTAAGAATAACGATTATTATCTGTTTAATTCTTAGCATGTTCGAGATTTATTTTAAGCCATGGGAAAGCAAATTTCTTGCAAATGAAAAATTCTCTTTTTGTAAATGTTTGCGGCTTTTTCTTATAGGAACGTTTCGATCATAAACCTCGGACGTCATTTTAAGAGCAAAAGGATTTAGTGTCTGTCATACTGCAATGTCGATACGTGTACGTGAATGAATTTTACTACACGCACACGATTTTATTGCGGGCAAGATAACAATGTACGTGCCAGCAAAAATCATGGCAAAAAAATTGATATTTATAGGCAACCCTATGATATCTTGACGCGCTCTGGGTTTTTTCAGATGTCTCATCCTGTGTAAGTTAATACTTTGAAAACACGAAAGGAAGAAGCAATGAGTTGACGTTTTAACGAATTCTGATAAGGTTGTATGTGCAGTTCCCAGAGAGAACTGGAAAGGAAGGTTGCTCAGCCGTGAGTTGTGTCTACCGGCGCCTTATCTG
Source organism: Limonius californicus (assembly GCA_014611495.1). NCBI lineage: Eukaryota > Metazoa > Arthropoda > Insecta > Coleoptera > Elateridae > Limonius > Limonius californicus. The sequence continues at coordinate 24,202 of JABXWE010012618.1, forward strand.
AACGGCCAATCCTTGCTTCAACCATGGGCGACTCGTTTTTCTTCTGGAAATCCCATTGTCATCCAATTGAAAATTATTGCCGTAATGGTTGCGTACGACTATGGATATTCTCGGGATTTTCTTAATTTATTTGGGCAAATTTTTAGTCTAATTTGGTTTTATATCAAGTATTTGAATTTGTTGTCAACATCGGCTTCAGAATTTTTGTCACCCTGTACAAAATCATTTTAGTCTTCCCTCTTAAACATATATTTATCTAATAATAATATGTAAAGAACTGATGAAAGCATACGTTATTTTGAACATTTAACGTTTATAAAATTATAAGTAAACTTCAGGGCGTAAGATATTTTATATATATATATATATATATATAT
>JABXWE010012620.1:0-52791 GCA_014611495.1 Limonius californicus
AACAAACAATTTACAGTTTTGTTTTGTAAATACATATAATAAGCATTAGTCAGAATTAAAATAGTTATTATAATATAGAATGTAGCTGTGTGTAGTTTGAACGCGTTTGATAAATACCATGGCTATCTGTAACCTGGGAGAATTTTTTTATGATACTATATTTTAAATATAATGCCTTAATTACATAGGTCTTTAAAACCTTATAATTGTAGGTATTTATTATGAAATCAGTCTTTTTATAAAGTGACGGAAATGCTTCTGCCAGAATGTAAAAGAATTAGTAAAATATTAGATTAGACAATGTGGCCATGTGTTGTGCGTCATTTCATAAAACGACTAAAAATTCGCAGCCGGATTTCAAATAATGGTAACTCAACGAAGATTTTATAAAGTGGCAGCGTTTCATATAACGCCTAGTCGTTTTATTAAATGAGGGAATTTACAATCTGGCTGCAACTTGTACAATAAAACCACGGTAAATCAAAACACAGGTTTTGCCGCAATTAACTAAATCTAGCCTAGCACCTAACATAATTTTAGTGCTCTGCAATTTTCGGAAAGATAGGTTTTACGCCAGGGTAAATTTAACTCATGTTCTAAGCACCAGGGATTCGACTTAAGCGCCTCAAGCGGCCAGAACTTCGTCCTCATACGTTTTCACCCGTACAGTGGGTTATCTTCCTAATACTTCAATCAACGATTTAACACAAACTGTTGACACTGCATATTCAAAAAATTTCCGGAAATTTCTAACAGCGTTTTCTTTTTGGAATAGCTAAACACGAACTAACATCTAATGTTAAACTGGCTGTTCATAACAATAGTGCTACGAATATTAGTGAAAATTTTGGGACTTGTAAAAGACAATTTAATTTAAGATTTTTAGAATAGCACTTAAGTTAGGTAAAAAGTATCCTTGGTGTGCAATTAATCCAAACTGCGCTTTTGTCGACTATCAACAGTTTTTACACATCTGGTTGTCATAATTTTGACCGGATATGGGACGCGGTTGACAAAGGCTCCCACATTGTCGTCGAAATTTTTCCCAACAAAAACAAAGGTTCCCCAAGTGTATAAAATAAAATATTGCCGTATAAACCTCCAAAATATTTTAAGTACTGCTGGAAACGGATTTAAGCAGAGACGTTTGGCTGCATCTGGGCGACATTCTTCAAGTATCTCTGTTTCTTTCTACTAAACGTGTCAGCCGACAGAATACGTCACACGTACAATGTTGGTCTTATTTCGTTCGCACATGTCACTACGACATACGTCTTTGTCGGAAATATGAATCTGCAAGCAACTAACAAAGACAGAAATGCGTTCAGTTTGTGCTGTGCAAATAAAGCGCTAATCCAAAACTGAAAAATTCCCATCGTAAGAACTATAGCCGCTTATTTGGTCCAATCTTAAAAAACGAAATCAACGAACTAACAACCATTTGCATTTGCTTATTTAGAACACTTTTCCGTTTAATTGGGGCAGTGAATTTAAGATCAAAACAGTTTCATGTGTGTTCTTTACGAAATTCAGTGGATATCAGCACTCGAAATTTTTTTGTTAATCTTGTTTATCAGACATCACATACATATGTTTGCGGTTACATCGGCGCCGGGGGTTCACACGCTTATCGCCGGGGATTCACACGTAGACATCCTTAGGCGATTTAAAAAAAATCGTCCAGATTTCTCAAGCAATTCAAACGTCGTCTTTTACCGGTTGCAACAGAGTTAAAGAAACTTAGACGAAGATCGTAGCCTCTGCGGATGTCAAGTTATGCATTTAGACTGTACTTTGGCAGCTATTAAATAGTAAATAATAGGTAAATATTATGAACTGTATAGTTTACGGAAAAACAACATTTTGTATTCGTCCAGGTCCTGTATGTTTTGTACATTATACTGTAGTTAACCACAACGTACCCAAGAACATCATTAAAAAAATTGCTACTGCTATATAAAGAGAAGTTTCTGGACTAGTCCATCTAATAAGAAAAAGACATCAGAACTGAGTGTTTTGGGCACATACTTAAAAATCGCGAGGAAAATGAAAGCGGAAGAAAGGGAGACGGGGAGAGAGAGAAGAGAGATTTGCTTTGGGCTACAGGGAAATGAAATAAAATCCTTTTAATACAGTCGTTTTCGAATGGTTAAACAATATTATATTAAAACTCGTTTTCCGATATTTAATGTGGTCGAAAATAGTATAACGCATCATGGAACAATAAGTATCTACAAATTGGCTCGGTACTCAAACTTATTATCTCGGTAATTTTGGTAGGATTAAAAATTATTACGTACATTAAAATGCGATTTCCGATATTTAATGTACGTGAAAACAGTTTTGTTTATAGTTCAACCTCAGACATGCAAAAATATTTCATAGCCCTAATTTGAGAATGTTATATCACATGTTAATTAACATCCATTCAATTTGTTTATGAACTAACTAAAGCTTAGTCATTTTTTTGAAGTTTCATATTCCATAATATTTCTATATAATAATACTAAGGGCTAGGGTGGCTCAGTGGTAGACAGCCAGGCGTTGGATGTAACAGTCCGGACGGTTCCCGGTTCGAATCACTCCAGGGGTCAGAAAATTTGTCTAATTCTCTGGGTGGACGGTACTGGATCCCGGTCTCCGTTTGCTATTGGGGATCAAATTACCAAACCAGGCAAATCAAGCACGGTTTCGCACCAACACGATAACCTGCAGAGTCGAGCCCTGTTGTGCATAGCACAAACTAGCTTAGCTTTGCCTCACACCGCCTCGACACTGCGCAAGTGGTAAAAACGAGGATCAGGACTATGAATGAATGAATAATAATACTAAGTTGTATATCCATCTACAATCTAATTTTTCGTCGTGGTTTTTGAAAAATACTTCCTAAGGTGTGTTCTAAATTCTACCACGGAAAATTTAGAAACAACACCCTTAATCCTTATCAATATTTCATCGAGTTCAAATTTAACCAAATTTCGAGAATCCTAAAAAGCTGAGACAACCCCAGTTTTCACAACTCCATCTATTAATAAGGAAATATTTATATTATATTATAAAATCAAAAATAATGACATAACAGTAATTAGCTTCAGTATTTATCACAAACACTAATAATGATATAAAAATGGTTTGTAATTACTTAGAATACAAGTTAGATAAAAACTTGACAAGCAGTTATAGAAAACCAGTGCTGTTCTGCCGAACAGAGCCGTTTATAATAATATAAACTCTTATTAAAATGAGTTTAGTTCATTCTTATCCTGCCGGATACAGATCTGACGATTTTTACGTTTTCAAAATAAAAGTTTAAAAATATTTGTTATCGTTTTACAGACTTTATGTATAGGAACAAGCAAAGCTGACGCACAACTTGTAAATACCCGAAAAAAGAATAATATCTACAATTTGTCAAAAGTGAGGTTAATGTTCTCGGTGAAAATGGTCGTAAAATATCGTTACTTTTACCTAAATCTACAATATTTTTGTAAAATAACTAGCGGAGAACTGTTCTTACCTTCAATACGCGTTCTCGTGCGAAACATTCACTTAAACTTACGCAAACTGTGGTAAATCTGCTCAAAAAACAAACAAAGACCAGAACCCAAACAGGCAAACGACCGCTAGACTCCAGTCAGCTGATCAGTAGGTATACAATTTATTTCCTGGTAGACCAAACCCATGAACATCAACAACCCGAACAGCAGTCGCGTACAACGGGCTGCGGATATACCTGCTGTAAATAAATATATATCTGTTAAAATGTTCATGGCGGGTTTACTTACAGCGAATATATTTTATTCGAATTCATATTATTGTGGTAAACTTTTTTTATATTCCAGTAGTTCGGTAGTACAGTAGCAATATATTAGAACGTGTATTTTATTTTGAAAATATTACCTACCTAAAAACCCTTTTATGATAATAATACATTATACTCGTCCCCAAAACGGACATTTTTTACCTAAAGATAAAATATTAATATAAACATTCGTTGTTATACATTTCCAAAAATGTCCTACATTGGCTACCCGGTTATACAGTGTGTCCACAGACTCATTCTCAACATGGGGATCTCGCTTATTATGAGAGATACAGATTTGGTTAAACGGAATGAAATACTCCTCAGGTAAAATTGTACCAAACCCCATAAATAAACTTTCGATATTTAACGTAGTTTTGGAACTGTAGCAAAAAAAGTGAATTTTTCACTTTTTAATTTTTTTCCATAACTCATTTATTTTAAGAGGAAGTCGAATTTAATTTATACTTTTTTAAGGCACTTTTTTAATAGGAATCTAGTGGTGTATTCAGATTTTTGAAAACTGTCGTTGTAATTGAGTTACAACGGTCAACTTCATTTTTTCTTATGGAGGTCATAGTTGGCTATGACACCACTGGAAAGAGAATTCTTTTCTCTTTTCAAATATGTATAATTTGTTATACCTACTATCAAAACTAACGGCGAAAAAATTTAAAAATACTTTTTAATTTAAATGTAAAGTTTTCCAATTGAAGATTCTGAAATCAAAAACAAGAAATAAAGAAAATTTATTTAATAATAGTTATTCATTAACAACATAGAACGCTTGGAAAAATATAAATTATAAACAGAAATTACAAAAGATGTTCAAACACTTGGCCATTATTTTCCAAACATAAGTAGGATCTACGAATAGTAGATTGAATGGCTTTGTGTAAAATACGCCTTGGAATATCTCGAAATGCTTGAATTACTCGTTCACGAAGTTCGTCTACGTTATCATAGGTGTGAACATAGACTTTGTCTTTAATATAACCCCAAATAAAGAAGTCGAGGGGCGTCAGATCAGAGATCTTGGTGGCCACGCAATTGGTCCACGAGTTCCGATCCACCTGTTACCAAAACGCCGAATGAGGTAATTCATAACAATTCTTGAATTATGTGCCGGGGCACCATCCTGATGAAACCAGCAATTATGAGCCTCTGCTAAAGGTATTTCATCCAGAAAATCTTAAACGTTGTTTTGAAGTAAATTCAGATATACATCAGACGTTAGTGTTTCATTAAAAATTATTGGGCCAGTCAATTGTGACCCTAATATGCCACACCAAACATTAAATCGAAATCGCACTTGATTTCGAGCAGTTCTGAGCACACGAGGGTTTTCTGTAGACCAATATCTTAAATTTTGTGTATTAAATAAACCGTTGTTTGTAAAATTAGATTCATCGGACCATAATATTTGGAAAGGAAAGTTATTATTAGCATCACATTGCCTAGTATACCACTCGCAAAATTCTCTTCGTCTTTCATTATCCCCTGGCCTTAAAGATTGACACACATTATATTTATACGGATGATATTTATGGGATGCCAAAATCTTATGAGCAGTAGATCTGGGAATGCCGGTGTTACGCTGAATTTCCCGAGTTGAAGTGTTTGGATTTTCAACAATTGCTTGTAGAACGGTAGTTTTGGTTTCTTCACTTATACATTGAGGGTTTTTATACGGCTTAATAAATGATCCGTGCTCTATTAAATTTACCTTCAAATTTCTGTAAGTAGATAGGTGAGGTTGTCTTCGTTCTGGATAATGGTTTAAGTACAGTTCGGCCGCTCTCGTCGAATTTTTGTGAGACTGAATGTAACATGATAACATATCAAACTTATCACTCTTACTGAACCGCTCCATTATGTCAGGAATACGATTTATTAATAAATAAACAATTATTAATTTAAGATTTTATTTCACTATAGATTTTCTTATTGAAAATGTAAATTACAAACCAAATAAATTGACAGTCAACTATGTCTAAACAAACAATTGCAGTCACCATAGCTTCGATTGTTTTTTGACTTCAGAATCTTTAATTGGCAAACTTTACATTAAAAAGTTTTTTAAATTTTTTAGCCGTTAATTTTGATAGTAGGTATAACAAATTATACATTTTTAAAAAGAGAAAAAAATTCTCTTTCCAGTGGTGCCATAGCCAACTACGACCTCCATAAGAAAAAATGAAGTTGACCGTTGTAACTCAATTACAACGACAGTTTTCAAAAATCTGAATACACGACTAGATTCCTATTAAAAAAGTGCCTTAAGAAAGTATAAATTAAATTCGACTTCCTCTTAAAATAAATGAGTTATGGAAAAAAATAAAAAAGTAAAAAATTCACTTTTTTTGCTACAGTTCCAAAACTACGTTAAATATCGAAAGTTTATTTATGGGGTTTGGTACAACTTTACCTAAGGAGTATTCCATTCCATTTAACCAAATCTGTATCTCTCATAATAAGCGAGATCCCCATGTTGAGAATAAGTCTGTGGACACACCGTATACGTCGCCAAGTAAAGCAACGTTAAAGCATGGTGGAGCATCCGTTATAGTTTGGGGATGTTTTGCAGGAGATAAAGTCGGTGATCTCTTAGAAACAAAAGGCGTAATGGATAAAAAAATGTACCACAATATTTTACGTCATGCTTCTCCGTCCAGGAAACGAATTGTGGGTCGTGGTTTTGTTTTTCAACAGGTCTATGGTCCCAAGCACACATCGAAATTGTGTAAAAAATATATTTCATCCAAGGAAAAACAAAAAGAAATGAAATATATGGGTTGGCCCCCTCAGTCACTTGATTTGAACCCTATTGAACTGCTGTGGGACGACTTGGACTGAAATATATAAAAAATGCAACCAACAAATCAAAAACAGCTTTGGGAGTTTCTGCACACTTGCTGGAATCAAATCTCGGTATCGCCTCTCAAAAAATTGATTGTACGAATGACGAAAGTATGTGCGTCTGTTTTAAAAGTGAAAGGAGTATATTTTGAAGAATCCAAAATTATGTGAACAAACTTGAGATGTTGTTCAAGTCTTTGAAAATTATGATTTTTGTATTGATAATGTTGATTGTCAAATAAATTAGTTATGAAACTAAAAAAAATTGGCGAATAAATTGTATTATTACTTAATTTCACAGAAATCGGAGGGTGAACTTAAACTTTTGACAGTGAATAACCATCACAATCAGCCTAAATACTAAATACCGTAAAAATTCCTGTACAGTAGAAATTTTTTAAACTGCAAATTTTTAAATTTCTGATACTTTTAATATTTTTCTTGGATTGAGAAAGAAAACTCTAGCTTTAAAAAAATTATTTCAAGCATTATGTAGTGTTTTTTTGTAGTGAACTATTTCTGATACTGTATTAACAATAATTAAAGTCACATGAAAATTATTGGTTTTAATAACAATTTCCAGAAGTTCATTTATAAAAAAGGTATGTAGCATTATGGTATCAAATAGTATTTTGTATTACTTAGCCATAAAACACATTGTCAAGTATGTACTACAGGCTGTAAAAGTTTAAAATTTATAAATGCAGTGCATGAAATCCATGTAGTCTTTAAAGTTTACCGACTTAATAGTATATAATCTTCACAATCTCTACCAGACAATGATAGAGCTGGTACAATAACTAAAGTCTTCCTAGTTCTTTAATATCTCTTACAATTTTAAGAGTTCACAGTTTCCAATACAAAATTTAGCTTGTGATTTACCCCTTGAGAAAAACTGAATAAACTACCTTAATTAAAAATAATTAGCTAAAGCATGGTTTTAATTCACAACTGGACAACTGAATGTAGTTATTTGAGTGCAAAGACAAAATGTTACTACAGAATTGATTAATTTTTAAATATCCACCAATAGATTTTTATGTATGTTAAAATATATATTAGAAAAATTATAGGAACCAAGAATCTATCAGATTTGATATATCTTATTGAATTAATGTATCTTTATTTTTTATTTCCAAGTTTAAGGTAGTAGAATATTAGAATCACATTTTGTCTTAGCACCGGATATTTCCCGTGTCCAGTTGTCCTATACAAGTTTCAATTAGTTCATATTACTGCGAGTCTGCTGTATCATAAAAAGCATTAGTAATCCAATCAGAACTAGAATAAAACAGGCAAATGATACAAAAAGGAAGAAAACTTTACTTACTATCATATTTAATGCACTAAAACAACGCTCATGCTTTAAATTAAAAATTAAAATGAGATGACAGTGCTTTACTGATATGGACAACTCGTGCAAAATATAAAAATTCCAAAACTACTTAAAACTTACCCTGTCCAAATCCAAGAGCACCATAGACGCCGAGATACATGTCTCGCTTACTAGCTGAAGCATTTGTATCATTTGACCATACACTTAACCACATATTAGAACCAATGCTAAATGCTTGAAACACCACATTGAGTGCTATTGTGGCAACACTCAAAAAAATGCCGATCGACTTCAGGTAATGCTTGTACACTTGCCATTTTACGCTTCCAGTTTCTGCCTTTTCAGCCTCAATCAATTTCTCACCAACAATTTCTTTCGTGTTTTTAGTTGACTCAATGGAACTAGATCGCTGCCTTAAACTTCTCTCATTAGCACTGTCTGAGGACTTTTGACGCTGAAGTGAACCATTTGCCCTCTCAGATCCTGTTTCTGACACTGATTCTGATACCCGTGAACGATGCCGTGTTAGTTTTCTAGTGAATTCTTCTGAGACTGATGTGCCACTTAATTGGTTCTTCAGTTCCTCCAAATCTTTAAATTTAATAACTCATATAAGACAACACCTACCACAATCAAAATATATAAAACAAAGAAGCAGTTCCAATTAAAATTAAAACTCAGGGTGTTTAAAAATGTTTCTCAAGCAACTAAAAATGCTTAATATAAAAATTAAAAGTTCCAAGCAAATAAAAAACTTGGCAGTATTGTTATGTGATACACTTAGATCATACACATTTACATGGATATGACAACAGATTGTAAAGTGTGTTGTAAAGATATCACAGACAAACTATTTTTGTTCCTTCTCTTCCTAATACCAATAAATCATATCTACCATCTTTCTCTCTACCCTTATGCAATCTACGCATGCGCTCACGCGTGTTGTACGGCGGGAAATTTAAATATGTAGTAAACGTAACCCCGGCGGGGTTGCTAAATCCCCAACCGGGCGCCTCCCCAGGTGGCGGATAGGGGAAAACTCACTAGATATAGTGGGTGCCGGGGAAATAAAATACCCGGGGCGGACCAAAACTAGCAAGGAAACAACGGCCAATCTTGGATTGATGAGTCCTAAACACCCTGCTGACAGGCAGCAGTGTCAGCAGTACCAAAATGAGGCTACCGAGGGATTTCTTCGTTAAAGGCTCATTACTGGAAATCTATGGCCGCTTGCTGAGTCAGCTCTAACGGCCATGGCACTGCGGCGCAGAAAGCAAGGAGAAACTACTGTGCTATATTTCTCAAGATAGAAAAATTATGGCAAATCAAAGAATTGATACGGCCCCTAGTCCGTGGCAGGCCTTAAATGGTCAAGGGGTGCTAAGAATCCCCACGAAGAAAAACGAGAATTACAATGAGAAATACAATAAATATTTATATGTAGAAAATCGAAGCGAAGTCACAATCAAAATCGGTACATGGAATGTTCAAAGTATGTATATGGCAGGTAAATCACACAACATTGCACAAGAAATGGAAAGGCTTAATATCGACATTCTGGGATTAAGTGAAGTGAGGTGGCCTGGAAACGGAACCAGCAAAATCAATGATAACACTCTATATTACGCAGGCAATGTAACTGCGAGGCACTCGAATGGAGTTGGAATTATGGTCAACAAATAGATTAACAAATCCGTAATAAACTTCGTGCCATTTTCAGACCGAATAATATTATTACAGATAAGAGTTAAGCCCAAAAATGTAAATATCATACAGAATATGCCCCAACAGCCGATAAACCTGATGTAGAAGTAGAACAGTTTTATGCCCAATTAAAACAACTAAGAAAACAGACTAAAAAAGATGAAGTCAATATCATAATGGGAGATTTTAACGCCAAGGTTGGAAGAGGCAGAGTAGAGAATATAGTAGGAGAATATGGTTTAGGTGAGCAAACTACCAGAGGTGAAGCATTAATACAGTTCTGCCAAGAGGAAAAAATGACTGTTTCCAACACGTGGTTTAAGTTACCACCCAGGAGGCTATACACATGGACCTCTCCTCAACATAGCGAAAACAGACTAAAAAAGATGAAGTCAATATCATAATGGGAGATTTTAACGCCAAGGTTGGAAGAGGCAGAGTAGAGAATATAGTAGGAGAATATGGTTTAGGTGAGCAAACTACCAGAGGTGAAGCATTAATACAGTTCTGCCAAGAGGAAAAAATGACTGTTTCCAACACGTGGTTTAAGTTACCACCCAGGAGGCTATACACATGGACCTCTCCTCAACATAGCGAAAACCATACTGTAAGAAATCAAATAGACTATATCCTAATAGACAAGAGATACAGAAATGGATTAAACACCGTCAGAACGTACCCTGGTGCCGACGTGGGATCCGATCACAACCCGGTAGTAGGAAAACTCAAGGTAAAATTGAAAAAGCTTAAAAAGAAAATCGTGAAGAAACTAAATTTAGAAATGATGAAGGATCCCGTAACACGAGAAAAAGCGAAACAGACTATAAATGAAAAGCTAGAAATGGCCGCACAACATCAATCGCCAGACAATATAAATGAAGTGGAAAATACATGGAACAAATTAAAAACCGTTCTAACATCTGCTCAAAACAGTATACTAGAAAACAACAATACTTCATGGAGGAAAGAAGAACGTATAAAAATATAAACGTTGAAAGATACAAACAAGTACAACGATTAATTCAAAGAAAGATTCGAGAAGCTAAAGATCATTGGATGAATGAGAGGTGCAACGAAATAGAAGAAGCACAAGGGATACACGATAACTTCAATGTGCACAAGATGGTCAGAAAGACTTGCGGAAAATTCAATAGAAGACCACATAACAAGCTATTGAATAAGCAAAATCAACTTATCATGACTGAATTAGAACTAAAAGAGGCATGGAAGGAGTACATAGAAGAGATGTATAGTGATGAAAGAATAGAAGAGGAAGAATTTGGCTCATCCGGTCATGGACCAGATATTATAAAATCAGAAGTAATCAGAGCACTCAAGACCACAAAAAAAGGAAAAGCAGCGGGGCCAAACGGAGTATATGGAGATTTCCTTAAACTCGTAGAAGAAGATAACATCGGAATACCAAAAACAGCAAATGCTAACAAATGCGATCAGTTTAGACTGATTAGTCTAATGAGTAATGTGTTAAAGCTCTTTTTAAAGATCTTACAACAGCATATATATAGAAAATGCGAGGCCGATCTCGACGATTCACAGTTCGGCTTCCGACAAGGAATGGGAACACGAGAAGCACTTTATAGTCTCAACATCTTACTACAAAAATGTAGAGACCAGCAAAAAGATGTGTACGCGTGTTTCATCGATTACCAAAAGGCTTTCGACAATGTCAAACACAACACATTAATTAAAATATTACAATCAAAAGGACTAGATGAAGAAGACGTAAACTTAATTCGAAATCTATATTGGCAACAAACTGCAACAGTGAGAACAGAAGACGAGAGCTCGGAAAAGACCTTAATAAAAAAGAGAGTGAGGCAAGGATGCATCCTGTGCTTTTTAATATATATTGAGAGGAAATCTTTCAGAGGGCACTACAAGACACTAATGACGGTATTAAAGTTAACGGCAAAATATTAAACAACCTGAGATATGCGGACGACACGGTAGTGTTTTCGGATAGTCCAGAAGGATTACAACATTTAATGGATGCAATCGTAGTGGAAGGAGAGGCCGTAGGTTTAAAATTAAACATTAGAAAAACAAACATAATGATATTTAGTAAAAATCTGAATGCCCTAGCCGATATTGTAGTAGACGGCACACGCATTGAAAGAGTTCCTAGACTTAAATACCTTGGATGCTGGCTAACAGAAGACTTAGACCCTGACTTAGAGGTACGAACTCGAATAGAGACAGCGAGAACGACCTTCATGAACATGCAGAAGTTGTTAACAAATCGTAGCCTGAACCTTAACACACGTTACCGTTTCGTTCAATGTTATACATATTCAACGTTGCTCTACGGTGTAGAGACATGGACTATGAGAAAGAATATAGAAAAGAAACTACAGGCATTTGAGTTCTGGATATTCCGACGCATGCTTCGTATATCATGGATGGATTATGTAACAAACGAAGAAGTATTAAGAAGAATGGGAAGGGACAGAGAACTATTAGGTATGGTAAAAAAACGAAAAACATCTTACCTTGGACACGTTTACCGTAACAACAAATCCGAACTTTTACAACTACTTATGCAAGGAAAAATAGAAGGGAAGAGAGGACCAGGTAGAAGGAAGTACTCGTGGCTCAAGAACATACGGGATTGGACAGGAATGAACGGCAATTCACTAATAAGAACAGCCAAGAACAGAAACGATTTTGCCCAAATTGTTGCCAACCTTCAATGATGAAGACGGCAGCGCTAAGAAGAAGAAATGTAACTAATATAAACCAGTGCAATTATCGCAGTCTTTTAAATGTTGCGACAAAACCATTCTTGCCATTTTTCAAAATTAATTATTTGACACCTCTATAACTGTCAAATATTTATTAAATAAATAATAAAGTAAAAAATACAGTAATCTAGGTTTAAATACTCTTCTAAAGTATAGAAGGCATTTTCCGTTAAAACAGTTTTGAACTGTCCATCAAACGTCTTTTCATTTACATTTTTAAGATTTCTAGGCAGTTTATTATACAGAGAGGTACAGCAGGATCTTGGAGACTTTTTGTATAAGCTTAAATTATAGTAACCTATCAGATGGTTATTACAGGATCTGGTGCTGTAAGTGTGATTATCATTTACAAGAGGGAAGTTCTTAGAGTTCTTTCTTACATACAGGACGCACTTTTGTATAAATATGGATGTTAACGTTAGTATACGATTATTCTGAAAAATTGGTCGGCAATGTTCTCCTGGTGAAAAGTCGAACATCATTCGAATTATTCTTTTTTGAAGTATAAACACTCTACCTGCGTCTACGGAAATGAAAACAAACAATTCCTTGATTGAGGAGCACTGCAAGTAACGCATTTTCGCACCATTTTAGATTAAAACTAAAAATTACAATAACACAAAATGTTTCCACATTTGCAGGTTATGCGCTGTTCTTGTGACTTTTCTCACTGACAGTTTAATTTGTGTAATTCTCGCCATACGTCAACAGCAACTGGGCGAGCGCCAATATTGAAAAGGGTACAAGTGAAACAACATTATTGGATGTCATGCAACGGCAAAAGAGACAGATAAAAAAAGTTTGTTGGGATCCTTACAACGGTGACGTACCTACCTAGTTTCTTATGGAGTAGTATTATCCATGTAAATGTGTATGATGTAAGGTGATCAATTTGCTATTTTAAATACTTTTCCAAAGCAGGAATATTTACTGCTGGTAAAATCAGTTAATATCAAAAATCTTCTTTGCTGATTTACTTGGTCTAATTTCAGTAGTTGAAAGCTTAATATTTCAATGGCCTGGTACATTTATTTACCCCAAATAAAGACAAGTGCTAACTTTTAAATGTCCTGTCTCTGAATCTACTTGGTCTAACTTCAGTAGTTGAAGACTCAATATTTCAATGGCTTGATATATTTATTTGCCAAATAAAGGAAGCGGCTATCTTTTAAATTTGCTGTCGCTGAATCTACTTGCGTTAATGTTTCTATGAAAATTATACGGCAAATTAGAACAGAGTTAAAAGGACCATTATCATATTTTGGATTTCATTCTCTAATTTGTAGAAATTATTGCATCAACAAGGTTATTTAAAAACCTTGGCACCAAGACCAACTGCAATCTGGTGCAATTTTTATATCATGTGTGCTTATTTGAAAAGAATGGACAAATGTAGCTATCCTTTTTTTGTAATAACTAAAAAATGATGATGATGATGATAATGAGAAAGCATCCCTTAATCCCTAAAAATTTGGCAGCTCTGCAATCAACTTACGTTCTTCATCTTCATCCTCCACGACTTCATTGAGATGCTGTAAGAGAAACTCTGCGAACGCACCCTTTTTATCCAAAAGTTCTTGGTACGTGCCAACTTCTGAAACCTCTCCATTTTTAAGCACAATAATTTTGTCGACCATCGGTAAATAAGTTATGCCGTGTGTTACTAGGAGTCTAGTGGTAGCTTTTAGAACTCCATGGGGCCCGATAACTTTGTCAAAGATATGTTTTCCCACATGACTGTCGACTGCACTTAAGGGATCATCCAACAGATAAATTTCTGCATTTGAATACACTGCCCGTGCCAAACTAACTCGCTGCTTTTGTCCACCAGATAAGTTAATGCCTTTTTCACCAATTTCGGTTTGATCTCCAGCAGGCAACATGTCAAAATCAGGCTTAAGAGCACATGCATCGATGATTTTCTCATATACTTTCTTATCTAGGCTCTTTCCAAATACAATGTTTTGCTGTAGGGTTGCATTTTGAATCCAAGCCTGCTGGGAAACGTATGCTATCGATCCTACTGTATTTACCCGTCCGGCTGCTTTGTCCATTTCTCCCAAAAGAGCGGATATTAAACTGCTCTTTCCTGCTCCTACACTACCGACAATTGCTGTTAGACCACCCTTTTCAAACTCCACGTTAATATTTTTTAAAATTGGTTCGTCACCCCATGTAAAAGTGCCCTTTTCAATTACAATGGGTAATTCTAAAAAATAAATATTTTTTTATACAATTAGGTAGATACTTTCCATATTTAAACTTACTTTCTGAGGGATCATGTTGAACATTATCAGGATCAAGTTCTTCACAGTTCATGAACTTGTTTATCCTCTTTACTGAGACCCAGGCCTAAAATTTTTTTACAGGTTATAATATGAAAATATTAGCTAGAATTATGGTGATAAGTGGTATGAATTATTGCATTATTTTAAAATGATAAAGAACATTAAGCAAACATTATTGTTATCATGCTTGTTGAAAACTAACAACTAAATGATAACTAGTGTTATGTAGTATGCAATTATATCAGAAAAATAATGTTACTTCCATTTAATTGCAGTAAGGTAATGAATTTAAAATAATTATAATGATAATTGTAAAAAACGTTTTCCTAAAATTAATGAATTGCAACATTAGTTTTCTATATACGCCAACAGGTTATAAAAGTTTACCGCAGCTTACTTGCACCATGTTGGAGATCATCATAGGTAACATACTGAGTGGAAAACGCAGTACGTTGAAGAGAGATAGAGATACAAACGCAGTCTTGGCATCAAGCACGTTACTTTCATCCACCAGCACAAACGTGGCAAAAGACACTAGTGATACCTATGCATGCACAATAACCAAAAATAGATTCCATTACTTTTGATAATCAAGAGCAAGGAAGAAATATTTTACAAAGTAAGATTTCAGTTTTAATCACATTTCAAGCTTGCACTATGTGAGATATGTAGCGTGAGACCAAGAATTCGTGATGCTTCATACTCAAATAATTTAAATACCTGTACGGCCCAGACGATTAACATTGGGAATGTTCCTAGTGCAAAACTCAGTGTTGAAAACAACGACATAGAAACAAATGCTATCTGAGCTGTAAGAACATTCTTTTCATCTATGTATATATACGTCCCGAAAGTGGTCAATGCAACCTACATTATCAAAGTAATTTTTTGAGTATTATGGAATGACACAGATGTTGGATCATTATGAATATGATGTGATAATGATTATGAGTTTAATGTTACATCATTGCAGATTTTATAAACTAACTAAATTCCTTGTGGTTTTATGACCCACTTAAATTATTAGGTATTCATAAAGAATTATAAAATGCAGATAGGTGTGAATTTTAATGTTTATTAACATTTACCATTTAAAACTAGCATTTTTTATATAAAAATTATTCGGACATACAGTTGTATGTGTTGGTGGGATTATGGCAGTTGATATTTAGTGTTATATTTTGATCCTATGAAAGGTTGTATTTGAATATATTTCATACAGTATAGAATAGTAAAGAGGTAAGATTGTATCATCCTTAAGGGCAATAACTGAAGCTATAGAAAGATAGGGAAAATCATGAAATTTGCTCAAACACTACAAATAATGCAATATCTTTTACAGAAAAGTTTATGTAGGCAATTCTCGGAACACGAACACGAACGCTTTCTCTTTTGCATCTGTAGATTCATGTTCTAAAACCTCCAGAATTTTGTACAAAGTCGGCGTCGCATCGATGCGCAGACGAGCAATGTTTAGTGTTTATAAACAATCACAGAGGACAGAGAAGAATATGTTTACCACGTGTTTACTGCTGTAGCTTGTTTGCTTTGCCGTGTGTTCGTGTAAAATAAACAAATAAACGCTACGAACTTTTGCACTAACCTAATACATATTATGAAATCTTAATAGAGTTCTACATTATCGGCAGTCATATTTCGACAGTTTTCTCACAGATGCCAACGTAATTTGCACCTATTTGCGCATGCTCAGAGACAGAATTTTGTACAGACTTCTATTCCGTCTAAGGCCTGTATGGCACAGCACAGAATTTTGTACAACATTCTGCAAAACACGTATTACACGGAACAGAAATTTGTACAAAATTCTGTCTGTCAGCATGCGCAAATAGATGCAAATTCCGTTGACATCTGTGAGAAAACTGTCAAAATAATCATGTTACTGTAGATAAGGTAGAAATCTATCAAGGTTTAATAATAATTGTTTATTCTTGTTTACATAACCTCGAATGTTGTAAATCTTTTCGTGGCTTGTATTATTCTTGCGTTTTCGGGAAGATTTTTTTGGTTTATAAGTTATATTAAGTTTGTGTAGAATGGTTAGCGTTAAGAAATTTTAGGTGGTACGCGTGGTAAAACATTTACGTATTTGCCCTCTGTGATCATTGATGAACACTAAAAACTGCTCGTTTTCGCATCGATTTGACGTGTTTCTGAACAAAATTCTGTAGACTTTAGAGCAAGAATTGTGCTCAAAATTTTGAAAAGAATTTTGTAAAAACACTTCAAATAAAATTTTGAACAATATTTTGTACAAAATTCTGTAGATTCATGTTCTAAAACCTACAGAATTTTGTACAAAGTCGGCGTCGCATCGATGCGCAAAGAACCAATTTTTAGTGTTTATTAACAATCACAGAGGGCAGAGAAAAATATGTTTACCACGTGTTTATTGCTGTAGCTTGTTTGCTTTGCCGTGCGTTCGTGTAAAATAAATAAATAAACGCTACGAACTTATGCACTAACCTTATATTATGAGAGTTAATAGAGTTCTACATTATCGACAGTCATATTTCCACAGTTTTCTCACAGATGCCAACGGAATTTGCACCTATTTGCGCATTTGCACAGCTGCCAAATACTAATCTTAGTGGCCCACCATGCCGCACGGAACGCTGCAGTCAGTGTCACGAGATTTTCAGCGAAGTTTCCTGTATTAATATATTAAAGTATTTGCTGTAGATAAGGTAGAAATCTATCAAGGTTTAATAACAATTGTTTATTTTTGTTTACTAACCTCGAATGTTATTTATCTTTTCATGGCTTGTATTATTTTTGCGTTTTCAGGAAGATTTTTTGTTTGTAAGTTATATTAAGTTTGTGTAGAATAGCTAGCGTTAAGAGATTTTAGGTGGTACGCCTGGTAAAACATTTACGTCTTTGCCCTCTGTGATCATTGATGAACACCAGAAAGTGCTCGTTTAAACATCGATTTGACGTTGTTTCTGAACAAAATTCTGTAGACTTTAGAGCACGAGTTACAGAATTTTGTACAAAATTTTGAACATGATTTGACTGTATGACACGGCACAGAATTTTGTAAAAACACTGAACAAAACGTAGAACAATATTTTGTAAAAAATTCTGTAGGATCATGTTCTAAAACCTACAGAATTTTGTACAAAGTCGGCGTCGCATAGATGGGCAAACGTGCAATTTTCAGTATTTATTAACAAACACAGAGGGCAGAGAAGAATATGTTTACCACGTGTTTACCCCGCCTGCGACACCACACGTACTTTCTCTTATCTCGATCGCATTCTTTATTGCTGCAGCTTGTTTGCTATGACGTGCGTTCATGTAAAATAAATAAATAAATGCGATATAAACTTATGCATTAACCTAATATTATAAAAAATTGTTAGAATTCTACTTTATCGACTGTTACATGATTTTTTTGACAGTTTTCTCACAAATGTCAACGTAGTTTGCATCTATTTGCGCATGCTCACAGACAGAATTTTGTACAAAATGTTGTACAAAATTCTGTTCCGGGAATACGTGTTTTACAAAATTTTGTATAAAATTCTGTGTTGTGCCATAGAGGTCTTACAGATAAGTTTACAAGGTATTAGGAAAAAAAACTGAACATAATATAATGGTCATGTTCTGAGGGTTTCCTATGCTAAATTAAAATTGAACAACTTTATATGCCATACTACTCCTCATTTTTATTGAATACTCCAAGATGGGAACCTAAGATGACGCTTGGAGCATAAACAAACATATAACCTCGTTAACGCATGTTGGGTCGAAATTGCTTGGGTTTGAGATTCTGTCTGTAGAGGAAATTTTGTGCTGCTATTAAAAATTGACACCCTTACACTCAATACAGAAAGGGAATTGATGATTATTATTAAAGGTTGACAATTATTATGGTTACACATTGGGAATGTCTAACTGAAGATTTATGGGTTTTACTTAGTCTCCAAGTACAGCTATCATAAAGGGCGATAAACTCCGTCGCTTTGGAAAGCTAACAGTCCAACCTTAGTTTCCAGTCAAGAAAAAGGTACATTTGAGTCTCAAAAGTGAATGAAATCTGATCCAGAAGTGAAAACTTTGATTTAAAAATTTGGAAATTAGGTGTATGTATTTAAATTGTTATTTCTATTTGAAACTTTGTTATATAACTCTAAAAATATTTTAATTTTTGATAACATCAAGATGACCCCTTTTTTGTAAAACGTAGTACAAGTTCAAAAGCTACAAAAAAAAACTTAGGTTAACAATCTCGTTTTCAAAAATACACCCTAATGTACACACATTTTAACCAATTTTTCACTTCTAGATCAGATTTCATCCAGTTTTCACATTCAATTGTGCATTTTTCTTGGCTGGAAATTAAGCTTGGATTAGTAGCTTTCAAAAACAACAAAGGTTATTACAATTGGAAAAGAAATAAGAAGTTATTTACGTTTTAATGAATTGATGTAAAAAACTTTGACGTCCCACATCGTCGTAACAGTTCCGAATTATAAAAAAATTTGTGATTTAGGAGTTAATTAGCCTCAACTATATTGGTTAAACTCTTTCGCATCCTGTATATTGACTAGATAATTCGTTCTAGATTTTGATGTTAAAACTAGCGTGACGGGACACAGAATTTTTATACAAAATCTGTTCAGAATTTTGTACAAAATTCTACGAAACGTATATGACGAACCAGAATTTTGTTACAAATTCTGCCAGTTTGCATGCAACGCTGTCAAAATAATCATATGACTGTGGATAATGTCGAATTGCATCAAGGTTTCATAATATTTGTTTACATAGCCACAGATCTAGTTAATTTTTGGCGTCTTGTATTGTATTACTTTTCTGTATTTTTCGATACGCTTTCTTGGAGTTCATAAGTTATGCAAAGTGCGTCCCGACAGTGTAAACACGTGGTAAAGCCTCTCTGCCCTCTATGATCATTATTTCTGCATCAATACGACGCAAATTCTGCAGATTTTAGAGCACGATTATACCGAATTTCGTACAAAATTTTACACACCGAATTTTGTAAAAACATTTAGCATAAAATTGCAAAGCAATTGCAGATATTTTAAAATAACAAATACCATAATTAGGTGAATTCATTTTGCCTTCATTGGTTATTAATGGTTTTTGAAGTTAATTTACCTGTTTCTTTTTGATATAATGCATCTTTATCTAAATTTTACAGTTGCTAAAAAGTTACAAAGTAATATTATTTTGCGATATAATTAGTCTATAGTAACTTATCTTGTGGCTTTTTATTTTTGTCGTTATCTTGTGAGCACCCAAATGGGTGGTTGATTTTTCATTCTACCTTAAATATTTTATTTAAAATAGAGCTTTTTGAAACAGTTTTCCATGATGATGATTACTAAATTTTAAACAAATAGTATATTCATATTTGTATTAAATAAATTATCAATATAATAATAATATTATTTGGTACAGCTAGTCTTGAAACTGTTGGGGAAAAAAAGATCTGTTAGAAAATACATAATAGTCACAAACATAACAGTACATTTTTAAGTATCCACTGCTATTTTTGCGTATTTGTAGTTGGAATTATTATTAGTTGAGCTGCCATTGCTAATTGGTATTTTAATTTGTCCACTGTATAAGAATTAGTTCTGTGTACCACGTCTTAAGTAAACCTATACATAAAAATTGAATATCTTGAGATCTGGTGACGTAGGTGGCCACTTTTTGGTTAATTCAACTAAATAATGTTGTTTAAGCTTTAAACTTATTGCAAAAACATAGCCAGTTTTATTAAAAAGAAAATGATTGCGTTTGCCGCTCTTTTGTCTTTGTAGTAGTAACAATTCTTTTGATGAAGAATTAGATAAAGGACGAAAATATAGTAAACACTGAAAAAAAAAATTAATAGATCCATTCTAGTGACAATGGAAAATGAAAAATCAACCACACTGTATGTAGTAGTTATATCCACAAGCTTAAGATGTTCATCAGTAGCACAACAAGCATAAATGAGGTTTGTTTTTGTTGACTTTCCACGCAGTTACGAGATTACATTCTCCCTAGAAACCTTTGAATGAGAGCAGTTAATTTTTTCAGTCGCTCCGTTAGGGCGATCGAATCCCGACTGGGGCGACCGCATTTGCTTAGTTAAGCTTAGGGTGCATGTTGCATGAATGGCTAGTATGTAAGGGACGCCCGCACCCCCCTGAAGTAATGCGAAAGCGGTTCCGGGGGGAATGGTAGTATGAATGAGTGAGAAAAAAAAATTTAATTTTTTCACGCTTAAATAATAATTTGGAAACACCATCAGCATGAAATAAGTGGCAAAGGACTCTCCTAAATTCACAGCTATCTGCTTCCTTATGGCTACTTATGGATAACCAGAATAA
This sequence comes from Limonius californicus, assembly GCA_014611495.1. Classification (NCBI taxonomy): domain Eukaryota; kingdom Metazoa; phylum Arthropoda; class Insecta; order Coleoptera; family Elateridae; genus Limonius; species Limonius californicus. The sequence goes on from JABXWE010012620.1 coordinate 21,120, forward strand.
TTTAATATTCTACACAGTGATAAAGAGAATTTGAGATAGAACATGACTGTGGGAATAAATGGCTTCTATTCACTTTGTTCATAAAACTGAAAGTGTTATTTTAATGTCATCATTTAGAGATTTTTATACTAATTTTTAACTTGCAAATTAGTATATAAATCTATGGTCATAATCAACCTTAAAGGAGTAGGTCAAAAATATATTAACAGCTACTTTACTATTATTGTTATCAAAATTACACATCCTAAACTCTATTTGTTGAGCATTGAGTTAGAACGTCACAAACGCACGTGTTTGACTCACCCGAGCGCGCGCCTTGATTGGTCTACGCTAGATAACGCTAATGCCACATTACTTAAGGAGTAGTTGACGCTCAAAACCTTTACTTTGCACTCGTAATTACCGGGTTAAGTTTGTGTGCTTTTTGAGCAGTGCTTATCGGTTTTCGGAGCGTTTGTATAGTGTCTGGTGCTTATTTTCCTAAAATGGAGCAAGTTGTTCCAGAAACGTGTAATCGTAGGGGGCGTCCTACTTCTTTAAATGAAAAACAATTAATAGTAAAATTGTGTAATTCGACGTTAGAATAAAATCCTGAGATTTTACTGACTGACATTGTACATTTAGTTGCTAAAACAGTGGGTGTTAGTGTTGCAACAGTAAAAAGAATTTTATAGAAGTTTCGGGATATTAAAATTTTGTCTTCTCCACAATCTCCCGGAGTTAGAAAAAAACTTTTTAGATGAAATTGATGATGCTGTTCTTTTTGCAATTCGTAAGAAGGTACGTGCTATTTTTAAACAAATTGTAATTTTTCTATACAATATGCGAAACTTACTCCTAAACTTGCATTTCTGAGCTTGGTAAATTTCTGTGTAGGTTCATGAATTTTTTCAAACTAAGTCAAAGACCACATCCTAAAAATTTATTTGATTTTCAAATAGAAAATAATAAGTTACAAGTTACAATAGTAAATCATGGATTAGATGTTTTTCCCAAAATAGAAAGCATTTATTAGTTTCAATCCAGAAATAATCAATAAAACAGTTACATAAGTAAGAAGTAGTAATTTGTTTATGAAACTATCTCCGAACTCCGCCTGCAAGAGCTGATGGGTGGATTGAGTAGCCCAGAGGCTCTTGTTGCCGGTCCCAAGCCTGGATAAAGGAGGAGGGGACATCTTCTAGCAAGATTAGCAGCCTACTTGAGGATGTAAAACTTATATTGCTCACAGAACCACAAAACGGCCTCGGAACAGGACTGATACAACGTTGACAAACTCGGCGCGGACAAGGGAAGAAAAATGGAAAACCCTAAAGAAAAAAGACATTATCAGAATAGGGACGTGGAACATAAGATCCTGGAGAAAAAGAGATCAAGAAATTATAATAGAACTGCAAGAAAAGAATATCGATATATGTACAATATCAGAGACAAAACGGAAAGGCAAAGGAACAACAATATATAATGACTATATTCTAATATATAGCGGAGTACAACAACATGAAAGAGGGAAAGAAGGCGTACGAATACTAATACACAGGAAGTTCGAAGACAATCTAGAAGAGTTCGGATACATATCGGAAAGGACAGTAACGCTAAAATTAAAAACCAAAAACAAAAAAATAAATATAATATCTATCTATGCACCGGAGGACTGTAAACCGGCTGAAGAGAAGCAGAAATTTTATAACGACCTTCAAAGTACGATAGATGCAATACCTCAATCAGAATATATAGTCGTAGCAGGTGACTTTAACGTCAGAATTGGAAACAGTGTAATACCCGGAATTAAACAATGGTTTAACGAAAACGTTTTAAATGACAACGGAGATAGGATGATACAATTCTGCGCGGACAATGAACTGAGAATCAATAATACCTTCTTCGAACATAAACTACAAGACAAGCTTACTTGGGAAGATACCAGAGGACGACAGTCAACAATAGATTATGTAATGACTAATAGAAAAATTCTCCCAACACAAGTAAATGATGTAAGATGCCTCAACTCCGCTGACATAGGAAGCGATCACAGCCTAGTTCTCTGCAAATTAAGATTGCACATAGAAAAAACAAGAAGAAGCCCCCCGATATACCAGAATAAACTAAACATAGAATCTCTACAGGACGAGTCAATTAAAGAACTGTATCAGAGAAGATTGAAGGAGAAAATAACAACAAACACAATTGACCAACAAGAAAATATAAACATAAGCTGGGAAAGAACAAAGAAAAATATAAAAGAAGCTGCAATGGAAGCCGTGGGACAAAAGAATGTTAAAATAAGTAATGAAGCAGTAAATAATAAAAAACCATGGTTCTGCGATGAAATAAAAACCTTGGCAAAACAAAAGAGAACTGAACACTTGAAATATCTTAAGATAAGAACACCCATAGCTTATAACGAATATAAAGAAGTTAGAAACCTTATAAACGCCCAGATCAGACGCATAAAAGAAAACTATTGGGAAAAATTCTCAAAAAATATGGAACACGACTTCTACGGAAGACAAAAGCAAATGTGGAGGTTTATACGATCACAAAAAAAAGAGGTGAAGGAAATGGTGGAAACTGGAAAAATAAAGATAGAAGGTTGGGTAGACTATTTTAGTAATTTATTTAAAGCAGACAACGAACTAATTGAAGACAACAACCCACGAATAGAAAATAATGAAGAAATAAAAGTGGAAGCAAAAGATATTGCAGAAGCCATGAAGAGACTAAGGAATAGGAAGATACCAGGGGAAGACGGGATAGCAAACGAACTACTGAAGTATAGAGGGCAGGCACTAGTTCTGGAAATGACAAAAATGATACAAAAGGTGTTTGAACAACGTAGAATACCAGACGAGTGGAGAACAGGCATATTAATACCCGTGTTCAAGAAAGGAGATCCACAAAGACCAGAAAATTACAGAGGCATAAACCTGCTTAACACGAGCCTAAAGCTTACAACAAGGATTATAACTACAAAGATTAACGAACGGACAAATTTTAATGATGAACAACAAGGCTTTAGGAAAGGAAGGTCATGTTTAGATGCCATGTTTATAGTAAAACAGATCAATGAAAAAGCTCTAGAATTTAATAAACCGGCCTTCATGTGCCTCGTCGACTTGGAAAAGGCATTCGATAGAGTTCAGCTTAATGACGTTCTAGACATATTATTAGAAAGACAAATACCCACCGCTATAGTAGATGCAATCAAGGATATATACCATAGCAACACGGTCAAAATGCGAACAAATGGAGAACTTTCAGAAAACATTACAATCGGGAAAGGTATCAGACAAGGGGACTCTCTGAGCCCTATGTTATTCAACCTAATTACGGATAAAATAATAGATAGCGTCAGAAATCTAGAAGGATATAAAATGGGCAGTGAAAATATAAAAATTGTGTGCTATGCGGACGACGCTATACTGATAGCAGAAAATGAAGACGACCTTCAAAGAATTCTAATGAGATTCAAAGAAACTGGCGAACAATACAATATGAGAATAGCTATAGAAAAAACTAAAACTATGGTGATTGCGAAAGATGTAAGATGTAAGTTATCAATTAACGACAGAACAATAGAACAGGTAATGGCCATAAACTACTTGGGCACAAGAATTAGCAGTTATGGAAATACACAAGCAGAAGTGAGAGAACAGACTCATAAAGCAAGTAGAATATCAGGATGTCTTAATGAGTCAATTTGGAAAAACAAACATTTAAACATAGAAACAAAAACAAGAATCTACAAAAGTGTGATAAGGCCTATTATGACGTACGGCGCCGAAGCAAGATCCGAAACAGTGAAAACAAAGCAAATGTTAGAAACAACGGAGATGACAGTATTAAGAAAGATAGCAAAAAAAACAAGGCTAGACAGAGTACGTAACACTGAAATCAGAGAAATGTGCAACATAGAACCAATCACAAACTGGGTTGATAACCGAAGGAAAGAATGGAACGCACATGTTACAAGAATGCATAACTCAAGAATAGCAAAAATTGCTAGAGACAAATCTCCAATCGGAAGAAGAAGTATAGGCCGACCCAAGAAACGATGGAGCGACAGCTTGGGGGGTGGTTAAAGAACAGACAGATTTGTCTATAGAGAAGAAGAAGAAGAAGAACTATCTTATGTAAAATTGTTTGAAACCTTGGAATAAGTTTATATGTTTTTTTGTCAATATAGGTTGATTTGTTACACAACTTGTACATACTAGTATTTATATTTTAAAATATAGGTTTTGCAGGCATTTCATGAAACGTCATTATTTTCATTCAAGCAGTTAATGTAAGAAGGGTAATTATTGCACATCTGAATACACAAGATTAATTATGAAGCTTACATCACAGATTTCAAAATTATTTTGTAAATTCATAAAACCTTTAGTTAGACAAAAAATATGCAGTGTAAAAAATTACTTTTTTTTTCAATAGCTACTATTATTTCAGAGCATTTCTTTTGATAGATTTAATATAAAAGATTTTATGCAAAATAATATAATTTTCAAATTTCTAAATTATTTTGTAAATTCATAAAACCTTTATTTAGACAAAAAATACGCACTGTAAAAAATTATGCTTTGTTCAATAGCTGCTATTTCAGAACATTTCCATTAATACATTTAAAATAAAAGATTTTATGCAAAATAAATAATATAATTTTCACTTTTTTAATTATGTATACTGCGTTTTGAAGACCTAAATAAGTTTATATTTCTGTGTTTTATTATGCACAACTTCATGCATATTTTAACACTTTCAAATGCATACAGATCAAATACCTACTAATAGCCAGCCATACACGTAGAGACTTATCTGCGGATTTTATCCGCCGCGGTGAAAGCCTGCAGACAAATCTGTGCATTAGTGTCGGACCACGTGCCAGTCCTGAACTTGCAAAGACTTGTCTATAGATTTAAACTGTATGCTAAGTCTTCGATGCCCACAAATCATAACAGTCTTTATCTCACAATTCAAATCCGCCGGTTTAATTTGGTTATTAAAAATGAGTGAAAATATTGATACCCGGTTTATGGGAAAAGAATTTTTAACGGGGTTTATAGAAATCTATAAAAATCATCCGGCACTATGGGAGACGAAGTCGAATGAATATTCCAATAAAAATTTAAAACAAAGGGGATATGAAGCTTTAATTGAATATTCAATCAATTTTTTCTTATTTGTTCTAGGCATTTTTGTAATGACCACACAAAACACTAAGAAAATCACTAAACTGTTAAAGTTTTCCACTAAAACTTTTGTCACGACTAAATTCCACAGTTTTGGCAAAGTCTGCGGATTTATCGGCAGTTTTTATCCACTAACGCACAGTTATGTCTGCGAGAGATTAAGTTTCTCAGATTTCTCTGCGGACATGTCTTTAAGTTAGTGGGGTAGCACAGATTTAGTCGGTCACAGACCAAGTCCGCAAAAGACCACATACTTAAACTGCGGCGGATAAAATCCGCAGATAAGTCTCTACGTGTATGGCTGGCTAATCTGATACCATTGCAATCAAATTTTCGAAGACATTAAATACAGCCTAAGATAAGATTATATAATCTATTGAAAGGAACATGTAACCTGAGATTTGAATGTTATGTTAAAGTTCAAATGCATGCAGTAATTATAGTGGAATTTATTTATTGTTTCTGCTATTTAGGTAGAAATTTTAAAATATTTAATATTTTGTGTGTAGAATTTAAAAATGATTCTCAAAAATTTTAGGATATAAGAATATTTTGAAATATATTTTATATACATATAACTAATTTCTCAAGTTTTTCTTTGAAAAGTAGAAATGTACTTATTGTGCATTTTTTACATATTAAGTACTTTATAGTTAAATAGCTTTAAAGTTGATTTGCCTACCCCAATTAAAGCCAATGGTTTTATATTAAAATAACACTCTAGCATAAATACAACAATAACAAATACTTCAAAGTGATAAAACTTTTTAGGTAATAAAATATGGACATCAAGCTAAGTCCGGACATTTATATTAATACATAAATATAATATAAATAATGAAACAGCCACTATTTAACTCAAATTCTCTTATACTGTCAATTAATACTTTTATTGATTTATTTATGGCTTATTTTTACTTTATATACTTTCACTTTTATTACAATTTTATTTTTTGCAAGGTACCTAACTGTAGGGAAACAACAAAATCAGATTATATGATTTTTTTATGTAATAACCGACCATGAGCACAATTTAAGGCATTTTACCAAACATTCAATTTTAAGGGTTGATTTACAAACATTTAGAAAAATGATTTCCATTACTGAAAAAAAAACCTAACCTACAAAAATATTCATATTAAATTTGATCACTTTTCAACACCTTTAAAAGGGTTTCAATCTCTAAAGTTAAGTTTAATAGTTTAAATTTATTTCATCCATAAACAGTTTTAAATAAACATTAAAATATCTTACCAAAAATGGAGCACAAGACCAGATAAACGATGTGCCAGCATTTAAATAAGCGGCTTGTTTCAGGACTTTGATCTCCTTGGTCCTAATCTTCAATATTTGAGCTTCAAAACTGGGTTCCCAAGCATACAGCTTCAGCACTTTCATCCCACTGAGAACTTCATTCATGAGTTTGACTCTCTCATCCTTGTTCTTCATTTGCTTGATCTGCAGAACTTTTACACGGTTCGCAATAAAGCCATTGACAGGTATCAGAATGATCATAACAGCCAACCCAGCTAGCACAGAAGGTCCCAGCACTCCCCACAGGAAATACAAGGCCAAGACAATTTGTAAAGGTGCAGACCAAATCATGTTTAAGTAAGCCGTTAACTCGATAAATTTTTGAGCATCAACAGACATTAGATTGACTATTTCTCCAACTGTACTTTCTTTTCTAGCGGAATTAGACATGCGTAGGGCCTTTCTGTATATGGCAGATATTAAAGCAGTGCGAATACGCATTCCAACAATAAACATTCGATGGAAATATTGAGCTAAGATAAGCGTTTGTATAGCAGCCGTTGCAAACAGACATACTACATACAGGTAACCCTTCCATTGTGCCTGACTCTCGTCTATGAATGTTATCAACAGCCTAAAACAGAAAGAAGTTAACCCCAGGTTCCATCAACTTCCAATTCTTCAGCTTACTTTAAAATTTGTGGGCTCACAAATGTGAGTACGTCTTGCATCAGCTTCAGTAGGGCTCCAAAGAGAAACACAGGCCCAAATGCCTTGCAAAGGGCAGGCAAAACAGACGCTTCTTTCTTCTTTGAGCTGCTAACAAAGTCCACACGAGCTGAGTCTGATTTGAACGCTGCACGAGGGTAACGAGGAGGATGGCTGTAAAAGGATTTACACTTACGAGGATAGGTAGGGCATGACAGTAAAAGCATGAGCTGGAATGAGAAGGGTTAGTGCACAGGTGCATGTATTAGGTTTTGCAGGTGCAGAAGATCAATCAGTGAACTCATTAATAAGCATAGAATTAGTCAGAAGAGTGCTTGATATGTAAGTGATTTAACATTTTAAAATTAAGCAAGCATTATTTACAGAAGTAGAATATTTGTCAATAAATTAAAGAATCTGTAATAAAGCTCGAGGTGTTCAGATTACAAGCCACAACCCTATATAATTTGTCTTATTAGGTTAATAAACGGTACTGGTCAAGAATATGGGTTCCAAACCATGTTCTAATTTATGTTATAATTAGATAATGTAAACATTTGCTAACCTAACCTAACCTAACCTAATCTAATCTAACCTAACCTAACCTGGTACTGGTCAAGGTTAGGTTAGGTTACGTTAGGTTAGGTTAGGTTAGATTAGGTTAGGTTAGCAAATGTTTACATTATCTAATTAGAACATGGTTTGGGACCCATATTCTTGACCAGTGCCTAATAAACATTTAGAAAAGCGAACTGTACGTTCAATTATTGCTGTTTTGGTCCACAAATAAAGAGCTAGATTAGGTTAAATCTTTGTTGGATGCCTGATGAGCTGTTCCAAGGCATTGCTTGTGAGATAGCCACACGAGCTCTACTAGTATTTTAAGCACTTCTATGGCAAGCTGTTTTAGTTATTTTATTAAAGTTAGTAAAATCAGTATTACAACTTAAACATTTAGCACTTTTATTTAAAAATTTAAGAATTTAATTAAAATACATTACATATATTTGAAATAATGATATCTGAAATGCATTTCTCCTGTCAGAAATACAGTATGTTGAAACCTATAAAACCATAAAAATGTTACTGCAAATTTTATAAATTGTATTTATATAGATTTGTTCCCCTATCTTGTTACATTTGTAATGTTTTGCAGAAAAACCCTGTAGAAGAGTTCATAATTTAAAAATCCTTTAAATTAATATGATAGCATAACCCATTCATTCCAGATATCACAAAATAATTTCGCATATCACATATCTAAAATGTATTTTCCATATGAACAATTTTTTTCAGATTTTGTTTAAACAAAACTCACATCATTAGCACTGATTTGACCCATCTTAATAAGAAGTAAAACGGCTCGTCAAGACAATTTTTTTTAATTTAAACTTACAAACCCTGTTTGCCATCAAATTTAAATGTCTTACCTCTCAGTTTCCCTCACTGTTTTTTGCCAGTATTTTTCAAACAATGGAACAACTTCCTGTGCACTATCTTCTTCCTTCATATTCCACAAGTCGGAAGTTTCCAGGGGTTTCCTGAAACCTTTCCAAGCAAGAGGATCGAACCATTGGTAGAACATACGAGCTAAAAAGCTTGCCGTGTTTTCTGGACATGGTTTCTAAGAAAATAAATAAAATAATTGCATAAGAAGAACTTGGATATATTTTTCCATACCTCAGTTTTTTTGTATTCACTAAACCTTGGGGGTTTGTCCACAAAGCAATTTATTAAAAGTATTACAACGAGAAGTGGGTAATATATCAAGTAACTGATGTAGAAGTAATAAGGATCTGGTGTTTCTTTTGATGCCTCACGAATTTCAGTTCTGAGCTGTGGAGTGGCACATAATACAGTAATAAACCAGAAAAGGAACTGCAGACCTGAGGTACGAAGCCCATGTTTACGATTATATACTAGAAGGAGGGCAGATAAGGCCTGGAATTTAAAATAAAATTGTTGCATTAAGTAATCGATTACAGATAATTTATATTTGTACATTATCATTGTTGTAGTGTACAAATTTAAACTTCCTGGAGTTATCTACAAATTTATGGTAAACTGCTAATAAAACAAAGTAATTCTTATACATTTGAAAACATGCTTTGTCATATATTTGAGATAACAAAGAGATAGGTAGGTAAAAATATCCCCCAACTAAAAATAAGAGAAATAAGATATATACTTACAAAACTTAGTATTTTTATGACTGGAGAATAGATATCGACATTAAATACTTTTCCCTCTTCGCTACCTTTCAATTTTATTGCTATGGCTAAATCTACTATTGACAATATTATTAATAGGAACGTAACTAAAAGTTTAGAAATATTTATAAAATTCCACGGTACGTCTTTGTGTTTGCTGTGAACTATATAAGACACTTCTAAACTCGAAAAAATCCATAAAAACAAACAGGGAATCCACACTAAAACTGTTTTTTCAAAACACTTTGTTAAATCCGGATCTTCTGTGTCCCAAGACAATGTCGAATTCTGTAAATGAAAAATTTGCGGGTAATTAATGTTTTACTAGGCACTGTGACAAATTAAGCTTAATTAATAAAAGTCGGTCAAATATAGAAAGAATCAAAGTCATGCAGTACAATAAGAACAAACTTCTATTTTTAAACATACAAAAATTTTTTTAATGTTGGTATATAGAACTTACTACTACTACATTTAATCTAAAACGTCAAATAATAAATATTAGTTAAAGATAACGCAAAACTTACCCAAAAAGGAGAGCCGCAATACTTATCCAAAGGAGAACTCGCCATTTTTCAATAACCTCGCACGCATGCGTTGCCGTCCTTGGATTTTAATCTGATGTTTATGTTCTTGATAAATCGAATCTTCTGTGCATAAAAATATACATACTTTGTATTTTAGTATTAAATTGCTATCTGTTGTAATTTCAAATTATTACTTCAACAAGTGTTCGATAAGTCAAAGTGACAACCATTTGTGGGTGCGATAAGAAATAGAAATTCTTCAAAGATAAGTGTTTTTTTCTCTTAATTACAACTATTGTGCAATCAAAATGAGCCCCAAGCCCGTTTTCTTAGACGTGGATTCTTCAATTGTGGAACGAAATTTGAAAATCACGGTAATTATACATTATTAAAAAGTCATTTTGTAGAAGTTAGGTTATGTCAAATTATTTGAAAGCCGTGAAGTGTATATACAGGATGGTCACAGCACTTGCTACATTTTTATTTTCCGGAATTATACTTGGGGAATAATTTTGCTCTAAGAGATCATTTATTTAAAATAAAAGGTTTTGTAGTAATTGATGTGGCGTAACTTGTCAATTTAAGTAAGATCTGCGTATATATAAGGTGGTCCAAATATAGTTGAATGTTAACACTTCTCTTTAAAACAGAAATGCTATGTTATAACACTGAAACTGTGATTCGTTTCAGTTCCTTTTCTAATAAGGCACTTAGATAATTCCTATTAAATATTACACAATAAACCATTATATGTCATTAAATTAATGGGAGCCTCTCTGTTCGTAGGAGGATCCCACCACAGAGGAGTTTAAGGCATTGTTTCCTCCAGCAGAACAATATCCATCAAAAGTAGTTAAACCATTTCCTGGTAAGTGTGTTTAATTATTAGAGAAAGGATTTTGTGTTAAATACATATTGTTTATTTTTTTTTATAGTCGAAAATATATTTTTTTGCGCTAATTCATTTTTTAATATATAAGTAAATACTGCGAATTTTGTCATGTGTGTGTTTGTTTTTATGCGTTTTTAAACAGATTTGGAATATTTAGACTGTTATTTCCAGATTTAATTTATTAATGTGTTGAAAATGTTAGTTAAAACATATTTAGATAGAAGTACCTATCATATAAGACGTGTACCTTATAAGTAATTTCATTTTGCTTTAACAATATAACAGGCACGTATTTTTTCTTAGCCAGATTTAATTTTTAACATAAAAATTCCAAATACTTTATTTGAACCAAATATATATATATTTATTGTTAATAGTCCACATTTTTTCCATACTATACAAGATAACTTTATTATGTACTTGTGATCTTCTCCTGCTGCCTAAAATACTCTTTCTACTAATTACGTTTTATATTAGTGGGCGTCCTTTCCATCTCTGCTTTCAAAAAAAGCGTAATAATGACGTAATTGATTAACTATATTGTATTGTTACAATTTGCAATCTTTATTGGAAGATGTAAAGTGCAATACATTGTAAAAGCAATTGTATAGGAAGGTCAAAGTCATGGTAGTAAATTGATTAGCCGCAATATATTTGGCCTTAAATTCACTATAGTAATAGGGTGATTGAACTTTAAACAAACTAGCAGAAATTAAACTGATCACCAATTTATCTTATCAAGAGAAGAGTGAGTATAAGTCATCCATTTCTAGAAATTATCATTGCGATGTTGACAAGTACAGTACAATAAGTGTTGTATTTTTTATGGTAGAGTGATAAGTGGCTCACCTGATTTTGAGTACTAGTTAGAGTATGTTTGTCATGGCTTTAATAAGATTTAAAGATAGATAGATAGATAGATATCCTAAATATCCATTGTTGATTCTTTTGCTGATACAAGTATTTTCATTTTTAATAATAGTTTCTCCACGAAATAAATATTACAGGGGTTGTTAAAAAAGGGGTCAAGTAGGAGGGGGTCCCATTTTTGTTACGTGAAGGCATGTTGGAGCTTGTTAACATGATAAACATGGATATAAAATGCGATAATTATTCAGATACAGGAAATATCATCCTCCTTCCCCAAAATTTTAAAATTGTGTGTTTTACTGTAATTAATGCATATCATGTTAGTCTATAAAAATACAATTGCATATTGTATTACAACATTTTGTGTCTATTTCTATAAAAAATACTTTTGCCGTGATAAAATAATTAATTTTAGGAACATTGACCATTATTTCTCAGCACATTTAAATGATCGCCCACTACATTTCTTTCTAGTAATGTTCTTTATATTCGAGATTTCTTGTAGTAGAAATTCTTCCAAGCAATTTTTTATGGAATACGTCCATATCCCATTAATGTTGTCCCTTTTACGGCTATATAATACAAAGCTTATTATAATAATAATAGGGTATTGCTTCTAAAAACAATTGTTTTTGTGTAATTTCGAGGAAAAATCACAGATAATTATGAAATCAAAGCTAATAATAATTTCCGGCTGGGAATGCATTTGACAGTTAGTTGTCAACCAACTGAGGTATCTACATTAAAGACAAACGAAGGGGGATCAAACTAGCAGCGGTCTACTTGACCTTGACCGTTCTAGGGCATATAAACAGTTATACCAAATAATTGTTACAGTTGTTATGTACTTTGCCTTGAAGCAAAAGAAGATAAGCCAGGTTTTGCTAGTCTTTTTATAATAAAATAAGTAATTTGATGCAGCTGTAATGATGTAACTGAAGAACGTATACAGATATATTTAAACTGTCCTGTACTTCAGCCAACCAAGGAAAAGACCCATTGTTCTTGTAATAAATTGCAGAAGTAGTAATTGCATACGTGAATCTTGGAAATCATGAGCCATGTCTGTGACTTACAGTCATCAAATTTATTTTTGAGACATTGGAAAATGTTTAGGAATAGCTAAGTGTAGTTTTGTGCCTGAATTAATTATTATTTAATGTGTGAGTTGTAAGAAATGTAAACGCCAATCACAGTCAAATGAATCTAAAGAACTTTATGATATGATAAAATGGACTTTATCGCAATGTAATAGTAAACAAAGCGTGGAACAATTTAAACTAATCATCCAAGTGTGTGACCTAACCCACGGATATAAGTACCTTGTCAAATCAAATAGGTTATCGTTTCTGTTCTGGTTTAATTGAGGAATATCATATCCATAAATGTATGTTTTACTTTCTATGCTACTTTCATGAACTCGTCAAAATAGTATCTGGTATATACCGGATAAAACACAATACATCGAGGACAATATTAATAATTTTGCCTAATGGGCGTCATATCAGATCTGTAATATACAATTAAATAACTTATTATTATTATTATGGTGGTATTGACTGAAGTCACATTTTGACTAGTGCAGACCATTACATTGAAATTAAATATTATGAAGGTAATTAGTTATATTCTAGATTTGCAACCTTTAATTAACTTCTCTATCATGAGTACAGTAAGGTGTGTTAATAACAAATTGTAATTTACAACCTGCATGAGGCAGATGCTTATCTTTATTTAATTATCTTACAAATATGTTTTCTTGGTATTGATATTTGCTGTTTTATTGGCTATTTGTATACCTGTCTGTTTTTACACTTCATGTTTTTTACAAATACATTAAAAATTTAATTAGTTAGTGCCGTGAATGATACAAAGTTATGTGTTATGATAACGCTGTTATCCTTTTTTTTTACATAATACCTAGTTACTGTTTTTGAATCGGATATTTTCATAACTTTCAAATTGTCATAACGTGGATAGAATTATTTAGTCTACTTTATTTGCAGATTATTTCTATATTACATTCACACTAGTCTTATTTTGAGTAGGATAGAAAATTGGTGGATGGTCTCGATTTCTTCAATTTCAAAATGTATAATTATATAACAACATAACCTCATTCCCACATAATATCAACTTGAAGTGTCGTTGAGGAGAAGGTATTGTAAAATTTCTCTAAAACACATTGATGGGTTACACGTTGGGATTCTTAGGGGAGCAGATGTTTTACTAAACTGATATAGGTACCTTATACTGTAGGTAAAAACTATAATTGAAATTCAGTAATGTACAAATAAAAACGACTATTTATACCGGGTGTTCAATTAGTCTCTAAGGTCTGGGTGGCTGTGTATTGTAAAGCGCATGCCTGTATAATCCCAAAAGTTATAATTTGTTATTTATTTTACAGTAAAGTGCTTACTCAGGAACAAAAAAACATTTATAGTGAAATCTTATTTTCTCAGTGGTCAGCAAAGTTTTACTGACGAAGCATGGTTTCATTTGAGAGTTTTCGAAACATGCGCATGTAGAGCATTTAAAAACCGCATCACCACCGCGAATGTGGTTTAGATCCTTTAAAAATTGGAGCAGAGATAGCTATATCCAGAAAGAAAAGCATCGATCCAATCTTTTTTGACAGAAAACTATCGCAACAATATTTTTGACCTGTTTATAACACAACTTCATGATGACTAACATCAAAATGGCTGTTTTCAACAAAATTCTACTAGGCCACATGTTGCATAAGCTACTCTGAAATATGTATGAGAATTTTTCCATGACAGACTAATTAGCAGGCTTAGGATAAATATATACTTAAAATTTGGAGTATAGGCTTGCAAATATGCACGTAAAATTCCGAAAATATGCCCTTTAAATTATAGTCAAATAAGTAAAGTAACTCGGATAAATACAATGCATGCTACTTATAACAAATAAAATTAATATTAAAATTAAATTAAGATTAAATTTAAATATTATTATTACATTTGGTAATTACAAGATATAATAAATATCTATTAAATAATGTGATCAGTTTCATAAGCGATATTCGACCGAACAATTACGGAAAATGTATGGTACCGTATCAAAGGGGTATATTAATTTCATAAAAAGTGCTACAGGCTCTATATTTTTCTTTGAAAAAGGAGTATAAGTTAACATATATATTATCTTACCGTCTAAATCATTATTTTAGAAATTTTTTTCAGCAATGAGATCTGCTGGAGGATTACATGAGCAATCTTTACCTGTATATTGCAATCATTTAAAAAAGTTTATATTAAGAAGGAAAAAAAGGCTGGGGTGGCCCAGTGGTAAGACAACCAAGCTTTGGATGTAATAGTCCGAACGGTTCCCGATTGGAATCACTTCAAGGGTCGGAAATTTTTCTAATTCCCTGAGTGGTCGGTGCTGGGTCTCGGTCTCCATTTGGCATTGGGGATCAAATCAATGGCACTCCTCGAATTACAGTCGCATTAGAGGAGTAACATGACCATACACATTCACACACCAGGCAGATTAAGCACGGTTTCTCACTAACCCACAGCGTCGGGTCCTGTTGTGCATAGCACAAATTAGCTTAGCCTTGTCTCAGACCGTTTCGAAATTATGATTATGAATAAATATCTATCAGATAAAATGTCCAGTGGGAAATATATATCTACCTGGGCTATAATCCTTAAACCATTCTGAGAATTGATAAAAAAGGAATTTGCATTTGCTAATAAAAAATTAGCGTGGATTTCTGGAAGTGCTAAATCTTAAAACTTCATATTCTCTTCAATATTCAACCAAAAATGTAAATAGATGTGTTTTTTATTTATATTTTTAATTACAGCGTTTATTAGACACCTTCAAAGTATGTATTTATTGTATAAAATGGTAAAAATATGCATTTGCATAAACATATATGCAGAAATTCATAATTATTCTAAGCCTGCTAATTCGTAGACTGATTTCCTCGAAGATCGGGTGATTTGTTTAGACTATTTTGTGTTTCCATATTTAAACAATTCAATTTCTAGAACTTCATTACGCACCATTGACGACTTACGGGACAATTTTACCAAACAATGTCGACTAATTGATGAAAAAAACTTGATAAACTTTTTCAAAATCATGAAACGCTGGATCAATTCATGTTTAAATGTTTCAGGCCAACATTTTCAGCAACTGCTGTAATAACTTTAATAAGAGACTGTGACCTTCTATTTTTCATATGTTTATATAATTTATTTTATTGATTTATAACTAATTATCCTATTTTAAATACAAATGCCAATCTTGGAAAGGTGTCGCGTTGAATAACGTTTTCTTTGAGGTTAGATCGTGTAAAGCCAGTAGACAAGCAATTTATAATTCATAGCCGCCCAGAACTTAAAGACATTGAACACGCCATTACATTAAACTGCTGCTAGCATTTACTTGTAAACGCCTAAAATATTTTAGATTCATGTACAAATATCGTGCCCGCACCTGTATATCATGCACAGTACTAAGACAAACGTTTGTTATTCAGTGTCTGTGGGGGTTATAATTAACTTCTATTTTTAAATACTTTTATACACAATATTGTATCAAAAATAGGCTATAATAAATAATAATTTATTATAACTGTAAATCTCTTGAGGAATATAATCGTTAGTCGACAAGTAGAAATTAAATTACATAGAACAAAAATTATAGTAATTTTTAGATTGAAGGTAAAACACCTTCATTGATTACAAATTCTGCAATTTTTTTTCATAGTTCCGTTAGTGAATTCTTGAATCTGGAAATTTAGCGGGTTACACAATTAATCTCCGATTGTTATAGGAATGAAAAACTTTAAATTTAAGCCGGTGTAAATTTTCAGCTTATTGATGATTTGCCATTTTGAAAAATATAAATTTGAAACATTTACCATCTGAACTAGCAGTTAATTAATGCGAAAGTTGTTCGTAATTTTTTGCTACAAGCTAATTTTATTAATTTTAGTATTATACGATCGTGAGAAAATAACGAGTATCGCTCGTGATACGATTTAGATAATAATCCCCCTTATCGAGGCAGATGTGTTGAAGAATAATAATTTTTCCTATCACTTACCGATGGAATCAAAAATGAAGTTTTTCACAATTTAAGTATGTATTCAATATTGTTGGAATAATAAGCCCCACTGATTGACTCGTAAAATAACTTTCATGTAACAATTTAGTCATTCCAATGCAAAAAACTGATTTATTAAGGTGCGATTTCGTAATAAACAACTTTTTATGTTTAAAGTTTTCCACATGTTAATAACACCAATTATTTTAATAATAATAACATTAAATTCACCATAAACTTTTTCACAGAAACAATATTTTTATAAGCCGCTTCCACGCAGACCTACTAGCGTATTGCCGGTCTTTTCCCTAGTGAGGATGGCACCGTACTGATTAAACTGACGTAGTACCTGTTCACAAGCGGTACTTCACCAAACCGAAACCGGGAGTTTCTCACTTAAATATCAGATAGGAAAGCGGCTCTTACAATGCGCTACGTCATCGTTGAAATTCGATAAGTCATTGTTGTTACAAGTGTCTTACTTTTATCAATAACCGAGAGTTATATTTGGAACGCGAGCTGGACACTAGTTAACGGCGTTCTATTATAACTACTCCCCTTCTGCATATTGAAAGTTTTAATTTCGATACTTTTCTCCTTGTGCAAGTGTTCGAACTTAAAGTTCGCAAGTGCAAGTGATTGGGGATAAACAAATTATGCAATGTTTGTAATAAAAACTGCTTGGCGAAAGTGAAAGTTGCAAAAATTTCAAACCTTATCATATCGGCCAATGATTTAATAATTAACACTTTCGATAAAAAAATGGACTTATCATTAGCAAACAATTGTAAAAATTTTCATAATCCAATTCTAGAATTTTCCTTCTATTCGAAATATATTGTTGTATACAATTTCGTTTCTGCGGCAGAGTTGACCCAATTTGGGCCATCCGTTATCATTGCTTAGATACCAGATCCGGAATTCACCCATAACAAATAGTTTTAGGCCACTGAACATGAACTGTATACAGAGCGACAACTATTATCTACCGTTAATAATATTTTCAGAGTGGTGGCGATATTGTTGTTTAGGCAGAGCAAGTAAGAATTGTAAAGACACAGATTTTCTGCCTCTAATCTTGATTCCAGGGAAAAATGTTTCTAATAAAAGTTTTTGGGGTCGTTGTTGTTCCTATACTGAAGAAGCAAAAAATCTCCTACGTTTTTTAATTATAACGTTACGTATACTTTTCAAATGGAGTCCGCCTTAATTTGTTAATTATTTTACTTTCACGTGCATTCAGCATGAGCATCATTTTTTTTATCGCTAATCCGGAGTTTCGTAGGCGTTTAAATTCCCATGGAATAGTTTCTTCTAGAATTCACACTTTAAAAATCAGACAGTTTCGATTTTTGTAAACATTGATTTTAAGCTCTATTATTCAAAAATCGCTCATCTCATCTCGTACATATCAAATTATTTAGAAATCGTTACCTAGTAGAATCTTGATAGAAAATATTGTGAGGTTACAAACTCCAACGTTTCCACGATTATTTGAAAAAAATACTTCTCAAGAATTCCACTGCATTTTGTGAGTCCCTGGGACTGTAGAAAAACGAATAGACATCATCTCAAGGACATATAATTGTAAATTCAGATTTCCAAAAAACAACAAAATGGTAGTCTTAAATTTAGAATTTCTTTTGCAGATGTAAAAATATGCAACATATTCTAACATGAGTGGCTGTTCCCAAGTTAAAGTTTGCTTTTTCCACCATGACGTTACTTGTTGAACCACAGTAACTGAGGAGCCCATTATATTCCTTGCAATTATTTTCTTATTTTCTACTAATTCTTCAACATATCCCTCTGCAACACTGTCAGACTTCCAGCCTCCATGACGCTTGAGAGTATGCATATATGCCCCTGCATCTGCCAATAATGATACTGAGGATTTCCAAACACAACATACTGTATAGTCTGCTGGTTTAGATAATCCTAATGCAGAAGCGATTTTCTTTGGAATTCCTCCGATTAAATTTACTCGAACAGGCTGCTGGGTACATTTACCTCCCTGGTAGGTAAGAAGAAATCCATTGTACTTGGTCTGACTGGGACGCAAATTCATATATTTTCGAAATAAATCCAAACAACTTACGTATTCCCTGAATATTTCCTTCTTCTTCTTCTTCGCCTACACGACCCTAGTTGGAACTTGGCCAAATCAACAACCGCTCTCCACTTTGTTCTGTCCTGTGCTACTGCCCTGTAGTCACCAATTCACAATTTTCTAAGATCTTCTTCCACTTCATCTCTCCACCTCTTGCGGGGTCTGCCTCTAGTTCTTGATCCTTATAAATTTCCT
Organism: Limonius californicus; assembly: GCA_014611495.1. Taxonomy (NCBI): domain Eukaryota; kingdom Metazoa; phylum Arthropoda; class Insecta; order Coleoptera; family Elateridae; genus Limonius; species Limonius californicus. The sequence goes on from JABXWE010012620.1 coordinate 40,166, forward strand.
TCCATTACTTTCTTCGCCTCCTATCCTCCGCCATCCTTGCCACGTGTCCTGCCCATCTAATCCTTCCTGCATTGTAGATTGCCACCATGTTTGTTGGTCTCAGTGTTTCATCTATTTCTCTGCTGTTTCTTCTTCTCCACGCATCTCCTTCTCTTATGAGACCCGTAATAGATCTTATAATTTTTTTTCCGAAATCCTTAGCATATTTTCTTGTTTTTGCGTTAGTGACCAGGTCTCACTTCCTTATAGCACTACCAGGCGAATTATTGTTTTATAAATTTTCACTTTCATTTCTGTCGATAGCAGGTTGGATGTTATTAGGTGTTTCACTGCATACGCGCTTTTGGTACCCTGTAGTATCCTCAGCTTTATTTCTTCTTCTATTTCATTATTCGTGTTTATTACTGAACCTAAATATTTGAAAGACTGTACCGCTTCGAAATTATATTCATCTATCATTACGTTTTGGCCTACTCTTGCCCTTCTTTGTCTTCCCACTGTAAGGTATTTTGATTTTTCTTTGTTTCTTCCAAGCCCTATTGTTTCTGCTTCACGTACCATTTCTACGAAACTTTCTTTAACTGCCAGTGTTCCTCTCCCTATTAAGTCTACATCGTTTTGCAAATGCTAGTATCTGTTTACTTGTGTTCAATATTGTGCCTTTCCAGTTGATTGTTAGGCTTCTTATTACTTTTTCTAGTACGAGGTTAAACAATGTTGTCGATAAACAAGCAGTCTCCCTCTTCATGTAGGACGAGGCCTTTACTACGGATCATTTATATACTCAGCCACATGATCTGTTGGAGTTATTATTCTTTTAGCAGTCGTAGCCCGATTTTTATCTCAAAGGCTTCCGATGTGTTGTTTTGGATTAGCACTTTGCTTTTTGAGCCTTCAATTGTTATTTCCACCATATGTCTTAATTTTTCTGGTATTCCAAATTCTTTCATTATATACCATAATGTTTATGAATATGAGTATTTCCTTCTGTTATGGCAAATTCCCCCGTAATTTTAGTTTTTGAATTCGGCAAAGTGATCCTGATAAATTCTCCTTTGTCTTGAACGTTTTGTCTCATCAAATTTGTGATCTCCTCGCGTCGACAAGCACCAAACACTCCAACTATCAAAACGTCCTAAAAGCGTAATAAGTTTGAGATTGGTTTTTATTATTTAAGCACCAATTTACCTTCATAAATAAGAAATCCTTATCATTCATTTCCTTAAGAAATTGATGTATCTCTTCTTTGCGAAAAATACACGATTTTTTAGGTCGGATCCTTCTGATTTGCTCTTCAAGAACCTGATGATATTGACTAATATCAATCTTTTGTTTAATCGACACCAACGTCCGCAACATAGAATACCGCCACCATAAGGAGGATGGTTTTAGCTTCTCTACTTAGACAAGGATCACCTTTTCAGAGACTTCACGAATTTTCTTGACTTCCATCTGTTCATCAAAATATTTGTACGCTCTCATAACGTTCTTTAGATTTGGCAGGAATTAATGTATCTATAGCAGATTGCGCAGCCAGTTCTATATCAGAAGGCAAACTTTCCTTCTCCAAACTCATTTTCGTATCGTAAAATTTCACATTACGATACATATATCGTAAATAGCTATTATTTTAGTTTTATTTGATAATGGTTTTATATGTAGATCAACGAGCAATAGTTCGGGTAGAACAGGAGACATCAACTAAATTTAGGATAAAAAGAGAAGTGAGACAGGGCTGTATACTCTCACCATTACTCTTCAATGCTTACTCGGAGAAGTTATTTGCGTTAGCTCTCCATGGTATTACTGACGGTGTCTATATCAACGGCGAAATAATTAACAACATGAGATACGCCGATGATACCGTACTTCTAGCTGATAGTGCTGAAGGACTTCAAAGAATAATCGACCGAATAACTAATATAAATGAGCAATATGGAAAGAAACTCAATAACAAAAAAACAAAAATTATGGTTATAAGCAAAAATAACGTCATAAGAGCACCATTTTATGTTAATAACACAGAACTCCAACACACAGAAAAAATCTCTTATTTAGGCTGCAATCTCAACAGGGACTGGGACCATTCGCAAGAGATAAAAATACGATTAGAAAAAGCCAGAGGGGCCTTCAACGGAATGAGAAAAATCCTATGTAACATAAAACTCAATGTGAAAACACGAACTCGAGCCCTCAGATGCTACATATTCTCTATCCTACTATGGTGCTGAAGCGTGGACAATCGCCGAAGGTTCCTGCAAACGCTTACAAGCCTTTGATATGTGATGCTATCCCCGCATGCTCCGCATATCATGGACCCACCACACAACCAAGGAAACAATGCAAAGGATGCCAAAGGACATAAAATATTAACAACAGTAAAAGCTAGGATAGCAGCATATTTTGGACACGTAATGTGCAACGACAAATACCGCCTGCTGCAGTTAGTCCTTCAAGGAAAAATGAAAGAAAAAAGAGGTCCGGGTCGCAGACGGATCTCCTGACTGAAGAATCTTGAGCAGTGGACCGGAATGACTTCTGCCACACTGTTTCGCTCAGCCGTTAATAAAATCATCTGGACAAATGTGATCACTAACATCCAAAGAGGATAAGCACTAGAAGAAGAAGAAGAAGAATGGTTTTTAATTAAGAACAAAAATCATTCATGGTTGAGTGTTATTTTGGTTTGCTCAAAAAATTAATGATGAGTGAACCTACTCCATAACAGATGGTTCTTCAAAATTTCAAGCACGATTTCCAGAAATTGCCTTCTAATATCAAGTTTATAATCAACTAACCCACTCGGTAAGGTTATTTCGTGAAACCGGTAGTGTTGGAAAGAAGCAACTGATAGGTCTAAAAACGAACCGATGAGTTGCTGAAAATGTAAGAGAAATAATCACCCCTTTAACTTCCCTCCCTGTCTTATCACAAGTTGACCTTTCATACGGACCTTGCAGAACCATCTTAAAAGAAAATGTGCATGTCTCCATATCGAATGACTGTCGTGCACGAACTGCTTCCGCACGATTTTGCACAAAGACGACAATACTGCCACTGGTTTTTTTAACAATGTCGATAACGGCAATTTATAGTACAAAACTTTCTTCTCGGACGAGACCTGGTTCCGCCTATCTGGATACGTCAATTCCCAAAATACGTGAATGTGGAGCACCCATATTTTCAGTGAAACTTCACTACATCCACAAAAAGTTGGCGTTTGGATAGCCCCTAGTAGGAGAAGATTGGTAGGATCCATTTTTTTTAATGGATGACGGCAGTCAGGTATGGGAAGAAATTCTGCTCTCATTCATAAATCAGGTGCACGATGACAAGTTGCGATATAGTTTTTTCCAACAGGACGGCGCAACGGTCCGTGCAGCGCGAGATACTTTAAACCTCCTTAGAGACATTTTCGAACATTGAGTAATTAGCAGAAATTCACTTAACATATGGCCTCCAAGATCGTGCGATTTCACCCCTTTAGATTTTTGTGTATGGCCCCACCCCAAAAATTTGGCTTTCAAAACTTCGATTCTCGATTTGGATTGGATACACTTATCCAGATTATAGAAAAAAGTAAGGAACTAAACAGCTCTCCGCAGATTTTAAAAATTGTTAGTAATGTTGTAAGAAGAAGGGTCCGAAGTTGTCTCGAGGAAGATGGAGACCATTTCCAACACACCTTATAAGACCCAAACACTCTTAAAATATTTCGGTGGCTTTGTTTGGTTACTTTTTAAAATGCTTTTTATGGCGACAAGATAGGCTGTGAGGTTAGATTCACTTTGCTTGTGTTTAAATTCGAAGAAATAAACACAAGGTATGGCCGGCACGTAACAGGACAACTACGACATGTCTTATAGCACTCACAGCCAACCCTAATTTGAAAACTTTTTGACCGCTCGTTGGTTGAAGTAAACAATTGGAGCTCATTTTTGGCGAACCGGAAGTGTAAGAAAATTACATTTACTATTGAAGAATTTGCTTGTATATGAATAATATTGACCTAAATTTTCATTAGCCTAGATCAATTAATCAGGAAAATATAGGGACGATCAAAAAATATAATGATGAAGGTATTTGAGTTCCCAAAAAATTGTTAATCGCGTGTTTCTTCATACGCTTGAACTAATTCAAACTTTAATTTATTGTAAGCTGCATTTTTTGACGCTTTTTATATTAGTTTGGATTTCTTCTTTTTATTGTGGTTTTTGTACGAGAAAACACCGCCTGAACTTTAACGTCATAATTAATCAAGTTAGCCGTCGGAATTAGATCTAATCAAATACAAAAGAAATCACTATGTTACACCTTACGCATTCTGACATTTTAAGGCTGTTGGCGTGTATACATATATTTAACTTTTCTGGAAGTATTGGCATTAATAAAGGAGAATTGTTTGAACACTGACAACACTTGTTAAGTAATTTGTTTTACGTGTATATATTTATAGTTAATTTATTAACTATTTATCGGAAAAAATCTGAGGCAACCTCGTAATATTTTAAAGTCCATTAAAGACTAAAAGTATTCAAATGGTTGAATAGATTCGTATTCAGTGCCGGTTGTTGTAACTCAAAAAGATTAGCACAAAGTAATTTTTTATACGTTAGAATGTGTAGGTGTTTTGTTTCCCAGTGGCGAGACTACCTGCACAAATGATTGACAGCTTGCTTAACGAGCTAAGTAATTTTAAACAACCATTTAGGATTGAACATTCCTTCACCGAAACAGGTAGTTTCGCCACTGGCTATCAAAAGATTTATAGGTAAAAGGCTCTCGAAGAAACTTAATTGAAAACATTTGCGCTAACGTGAATATTAGCCGCAGAAAATCGACATCCACATACATACTTTGTACATAAAAATACATTTTCTCGGTTAACTGCCATTGAACCAGTGGCGGCTCGTAGGATTATATAGTATTAGTGCCACAGCTGTTGTACATTGTTCGAGTGGCCTAGATGCGGGGGCGGCAATCCCCATCCGCGCGAAGTTCAAAGCCTATGATTTCCGAAGAGTTTAGAATTTATACAACACTTGATCAATATTCAAAAATCCGTCTTTCAAGAGGCGAAAACCACTCTTGGTGTGTTTAAATTAACTTTTCCTATGCCTGTTATCTATTTTCTCCAATAGGCAAATCAGTGTTGAAATAATATTCCGTGAAAATTTCTAATTGAAAAAATAACGCAGATATGAGATAATCAATATGTAGAAGTTATACAAATTTTACTGTATCAGGAAAACGGTACTTAACCAAGATAGCCTTAATTTTCGCCTAGATTACACAACGAAATCAGTCAATAACACGTGGTGTTTATTAAATTGCACGATATACAAAATCCGTTCTATATTCTTTCGTATTAGCAAATAAGTCAATCGCTAGTTTATTAAAATTTTGGATGTAATTAGGAGAAACTTTTTGATCTGAGCGAATATGTGGAAAAGGACTTATTTTATTCATGATGCGACTCTGTTCGATGTGCGACAGCTACGTGCGTGATTCATACTGAAAGCCGAATTAGTTAATGTCTTTTTGAAATTCTATTTTTAAAACGAGAATGTTTGCGTATTATTACCTATAGGTAATTTACAGTAGAATTTCTTTAAAGGCGCTTAGAAACTTTTCTGGCTGTTTCTGTCTCCTCGTAATGTGTCATAAATTTGTGGCGAATCCGGCACAAAAATCAAAAGATGAGAGCGATTATGTTCGATCGCTACTACTCACGAGTGCGTGTAGTGTCAAGTGAAGTATCATATGCAGTGCACAACTGTGCACTATCGTGTAGACTGCAGTGTGTACTGTACGTTAGCGATCATCGATCCGTTCTTCGTATTATCGGATAATATCAGGGGTAAACGTCAGCCGGAACACGGTTCCGGTAAAAGATTTGGAAACAAAACTTAGTTCCGGTTTAAAATCACCAGGCGACAAAGTAAAATAATAGTTTATTTTTCGTAAGCAATCTACACAAAACCAAAATGAATGCAAAAGATTTCTCGCTGAAATCTGAACTCCTTGTATACTCATGCGATGATGGACAGCGGGCGGCGGGAGGTAGAAGCACCCCAAATAATAATTGAGCAACGTACGTCAAAAAACAAGATTTATGTTGCTTATTTTCTTCCTAAGGATGGTCGTTTTGCAGAAAACTTAATTAGCAATCAATATTGCCATGATCGGAGCAATTTATTTAATAATGCAAACTTGTATCCCCGATATCGATTACCCTTGAATATAATGTTTACTTGGGCCGGCTTTGAAAGTCAAAACAGGGAATTCGTTGTAAGATTTTAAAATAATTCCCTCCGGGCTTTCTAAAAGAATCGTGTCACTATTAGTTTTTCAGCGAAGAGTTTGTGTACTTGGCAAAAAAAATTCTGAATTCATTTGCGGTATAGTGGGTTTATTTTGTAGCCGTAGATTGCTTTGGAAATGTTTTGCTTATTACAGTGACATTTCTTGCTTGCCGACCCATAATTGCTAGTGCTAATTACCTACTTAACATCTGCAATTTGAAACTTGACTGTAATTGTTCAAACACGAACTGTTTAATTGTAAAATGCGAAACTTCAGGCGAAACTATGTTTACGACACATTGAGTTTTTTGAGAAATTCTATAAAAACGTATGAAACGTTTTTTCAAAATTAAGTGTAAACCACAAAATATTACTGCTTCAAAGAGTTTGAGTCACATATAATAATATAATATAAGTATTTTCAAAATGAGTAATTCAATAGCAATTTTGTAATCATTTCGCGTGATTAAACCTTTATCAAGTGTTATCTACATGTTGTTCGTTTGTTTGCTATTTCTGTTAATACAGTTGACAACATTTCGCCGTTTTATTCAAATAAAAAGAATATAGCGCCAATTTTTAATAGATTTTTTACAACATTTACTAAAAGTATGTCCCCACGGCAGATTGCTAATGTTCCACAAGAAGACCTTGTTGGGCCCCCACAAAGAACTTTTATTACTTCTTCAAGCTTGACATCTTAATACAATCCTATTATGGAGGTATTGTACCCTTTTCTCAGGTACTTTACCTGGATGTTTAAAAATATCTTGTGGTTTGATGGTATGACTACATTCGTAAAGTAAAAGTTTAAAAAATGCTCATATTATGCGATGTTACAAGGAAAGGTGTTTTCTTCTCATACCTCATTGTTATGTAACAGGTTAATAGTACTCCTAACCTTGTGCTTATTGAACCATTGCCTAGTTTATTATTCTGAATGTTTCCATTGATTTTCTTGTATATTTTAATCACTAATGTATGACTAAAAATTATTTCGTAGCGACCTTCTGCTCAATCAAAGGGTTTGTCCTTGTTGGGAGTGCTAACACAATATTAATCATTTTAGGAAGTTGGCTGCGATAACATGCATAAAAAAATTAATAAACACGTTACGGTAATATCAATAAGCCATTAAATTGATAAGGTGGTTCAGTCAACAAGTTTATCACACGTGGAGTTCAGGTTTATCGATTTGTTGCAATTACGGTACTATGTATGACCATCTCTTTTCAGCAGCAGCAATTATATTTTCATGTATAATTAATTAGGTTTTTACATGACTGAAATATTTAGATCAGCTGGGGGTTGATTAATTCTTCCTAAAACTAAAATTTATAGAGAAATTGTTGAGCTATCTGAGTTTGTGGTTAAAAATGACACGCGCTTCAGATAAGTACTTCATGCTTCATTTGCTTTAAATAGTTGCAAACTATTGTGCAACAATATATGTGTGTGTAATTTAAGGATCTGAAGTTAATCATCTGCTGTACAATCTCATATGTACAAGCATAACAATATAATTTTACATTCAAGGTCGTGTTTGCTATAAGGAGTGACTACACGAAGTTTTAGCGGAAAGAAACTCGTTTGTACCGGCTGTATTATTGAAAATACTAAAATGTTGAAGCAATTGTGGTTAAATATTTAACTACATAAACCAAAACTAAACATGAAATCTACATGCTTTGGCATGTTACTTCTTCGAATCTATGCGATGTTAGTACACACTCATGGGTGCTGTCTCCGAAAGCAGGTTTATGGGTTCTAGATTTTGGCAATTGAATCATTTAACTTTCAAAAGTGATCTTAATAGGTGAACATTTTGCTTATGTGGTTCACCTACAAAGTTTAAAGAGAAAGATTTACCAACTTGTACCTACAGGATGTATATTTAGTATAGACTTCTTTTTTCTTTATTATTAGTTAAATTATCGGAAACTGCTATTAAAAGAGTCTTAAAATTAAGAATTACAAACATATAGGGTGTTTGATTAAGCCAGGGTAAACCAAATCCTTAATTGAACGTCGCACTCTATTACTAAGTTTTTATACAGTCCTTAACGAGAGATTAAAATATTAGAAGGTCTTAGGGCTCTAAACCTTCTGGTTTCTGCGTTATTCAACTGTCTATATGGTAGGGTAAGACGAGGAGAGATGGACCACATTTTGAAAAACATAGCATAACTTTTTTATTTTTAAAAAATTTGATATAAAAAAAGTTTTTATAATACAGTAAAATGTATGTATAGGTACATATAATGTAGATGAAACTTATATATAAAACTTTGAACACTTTGTAAAAAAATACATAATGTAACATATCAAAACGTCCATCACACTTCCATAATATAGGTGAGATAGACCACGCTGAGGAGGAGAGATGGACTGAGACAAACAATTTATTTTTCGTTTAATTCCTTTTCTTCACAGCATGTTTTCCACATAATTCACATACATTTTGGTAGGTGGTATATCCCTCGTGCAACCAACGACCACATACAAGACAATTTATCCAATCATCAGTTCTTGTTTTCCTGTAATCTTCCTTACACGCTGCACATTCATTTTTGTAATCTTCAGCTTCTGCTGTATTGTCATCATCTGATGAGTCTTTTAATACGATTTCTGTAGAACTGTTAGATGATGAAGAAGATCGTTTTCTACGCTGTGAAGTAGTTTTCATTGTGCTCACTTTTTTCATTTGTCCAGTTTTATTGTCAACTTTTTACTTTTTTGTACTTCTCTCTTTTTTCCGTTAAACTGTCATCTTTTGTTAATATTTTCTTCTGAAGTAAGAAGAGTAGCAATATTGCTTCCCCGTTTACGGACGTTTTCTACTGCAGATGTTGAAGGTATTGGTGAAATGGATTCTAGAAGTTTGCCGGGTGTTCCTTTTTGCCCATCTTCTAAACTTGTTCTCCTGTTTGGTCTTGATTATCTTCTTGTTCTTTCAGTGTTACATCTTGTCTTTGGAATTGATCATGTGATCCAGCGTGTGACGTACTTGAGTCTTCTGTGGAAGTACTGCCATTACTGTTATTAATGCATGCATAATTTGGTATAGCCTCAGGATTGAACAGCACAATTCCGATAGCACGAAATCCCGATACTGCATTTTTCACAGTAGCGGATTTCTGCCATGATTCTACAAGAAGTTTTCCAAATTGCGGTCTTTTTATCATTCGTCCAGGATTTGTTTTCATGAAACGGCGACATGCGCCATAATAGAAGGTCTTTAGTGATTTAAAAAACGCTCGATCTAAGGGCTGTAGGTAGTGTGTGGTATGTGCAGGTAACAGAGCAATACACTATCATTTTGTTTCGCGAATTCCAGCAGCTCTAGATTAGTAGTATGAGAAGTGTGGCTATCGAGTATTAGGAGAACCTTCCCGGGCATTTTTCCAGGTAAAAAGTGCGTTTGTAACCATTCAATGAAAATATCAGCTTTAACGTAGGCCGATTTCTCAGACATTCGGATTGCAGATACCTCCCAGATGCGTCTTATTTTTCCCTTTAAAAATACAAAAAGGGGGAAGAAAAACACCTTCTGCATTATAACAAGGCACAACACTAATTGTATCGTCTTTCTCACCAAAACTTTTTTTATGCGAATCAACTATTTGTTTTTCCGTGTCCTCTAGTAATGAGTCTGGCCAAAGACAATCATTCTTAGTTATATTATTCGAGTTCATTTTTCTCAATAGCGTAGTTTAAGGTATTGCAAAGGTCCTCCCTGCTTCATTAACCCCCATGCCTGTTTCTCTGACTGCCTTCGCTGCATTTTCTAAATTTTGGCCGGCCCATTCCCCTCTAGTTGGTGCATCTTTCTTTCTTTTATAAATATTAGGCATGTTTGTAATATAAAAAAAAGCTTGAAAACACTCGGTCCGTCTGTCCTCTTTTTGGATGGTCCATCTATCCTAAATTTCGTGGTGAGATGGATCACCCATCCTTGGCGCCTTCGATACAAAACTAAAGATGTTTTTAGGTTATGTTCACTCCACTTCATGTTAGTTACACGGCTATTCATAAAAAGTAAGACAAAACTTACTTTAACCGCTATAAATTATCCCGTGTACCCCAAAAATTTCTATGCACTTATAAACAATAAATTGTGATTATTTTAGTTGAAATCGCGCAGATCTGTAATTCAACCGCTGGAACCATTTTGTTATGACTACAGTAGAGTAATAATTTCAATAGGTGACAAGCTAGTGTAGTATTTACAGGTTTGTCCGACTCTCCTCCCGGTCCATCTCTCCTCGACTTACCCTATATAATTTTGAACAAATTTTGTGCTATGCTCTCCTGTAATTAATGAAATAAGTGGGTTCGAATTTGGTGAAAAAGTTTATTGGTGTTTGATCTTCAAATTTACTTCTTCAATTGAAACATTGCTCGAGATTTCTGAAAATTTTGAACTGTAGTAGCCTGTATATTACAGTGAAACCTCTTATGCATTCGACTTATCGATAAAGAGATTTGCATACACACCACTGTAAGAATCTGGACAGGAATATCACCGGATTTCGACGAATCGAGGTTCAAGGCAAAGAGGTTTACGTGTATTTAACAGTTTATAAATCCATTATATAAGCTATTATTCGATAAAAGATATTGCATGCCTGAAGTTCATACTTAAAATAATAGTACCGAGCTTCGAAGGGCACATCAAAGCTGTCGGTCCCGGCTATCACTATGTTGGTAGTCGTTAGGTAAAGTCAGACGCGCTAGCACTACCAGAAAACTCTTGACATCAGGCTCCACCACGACAATACAAATAAATAAATGCAGTCGAACTTGAGGTACAGAAAATTTGAATTCAAGAAAATCATTTTTATTCAAAATAAGAAAAACATTATAATGCAAGGTAATAAATGGTTACATTTTCATTAAGTATTTCTTATATGTTGCCGGCCGTAGTGGTCTAGCCCTAGCGTTTAACGCACTTGCCTATAGATCATAGGGACGCTGGTTAGATCCTGGCTGTAGTCGGTGAGAATTTTATGGTTGAGAAAAATTTGAAAGTGACCCTTCTATCGGATAAGAAGTAAAGCCGTAGATCACGTGCCACTGCGATGTGTGACACGTTAAAAATTACTACTGGGGTTTGGAAAATTCATAGTGAGGGTTTTACAATGGGCCAAATATGGCATGGGTGCATAAAGATGCTTGGAAAACCGCGTTCTAGATCTCGTTCAATCAGAATACAAATTCCATATGTTTAACACGTGTAATTATGTAAAGTAAACCAACGCTTTACCCTGACATACTTAAAAAAAACAGACCTAAAGGTATGTCTGCCCTTCTTTTTCGAATCAATACAGAATAATATTTCAGGTTTTCGTCGGTTAACAAGTAGATTCGAGTTATGTCAAACGCATGTCTAATTATGGAAGCAGAAGGTTTTTCCATGTGCATTTCCAATTTTTCATATTCTTTCGCGTAATTTTCATGATGGATAGCTTGTTGTTACAACCGCATTGTCTATATAAATGTAAACGCTTAAACTGCCATTTAATTTAAAGCATTCTGTTGTCACCAGGACATAAACTCAATTTCATTCAATTCGTCTGTTTGATATTCTTCTAACTTGTCTCTTAGGGGGATCCTAAACCGAACTGGCAATCAAAAATTAAATATTCGTTTCCCTGTCGATCCTGGGTTTTAGGACCGTCTGCTTAAACAATGAAAATTAAACCGCAGCCCATTAGAAGGCAATACGTATAGTATACTACAAAATAAGTACCACAGTCTTGGCGTTGTTCTGATTGTAAAAAAATTAATTAAATCTGGACACTGCAGTTGAAGGCATGCATGCATACATGTTCTTACAGGGTGATAGTTTATAAAGTGAAAAAATTTCATTAAATTATGTCTTTTTTAAGCCCAAGCTTAAATTTGAGTTTTGAGTATAGCAGCCTTGTTGCTTGCTTGATTGACATTGTAGTATATTCAGGAGGAAATGTCCAAATTCTCTTTGCGGAAAGATTAGAAGAAATAGTTAAAAGAAATAAGTTTAAAAATACCCTGATTTATGTAGTTGAGAAAGATTAGACAGATATTATAAGTTTACATACAAAATTTTCTTCCTATTCTATTTAATATTTCTATTTGGAATATATCGGTTATCGGAGCAAAACAAAAGTAAATTAATTATCGAATAGTTATTACTTTTCACAGTTATTCCATGGAAACAATAACTAATGTTTTTAGTTGGCTAAATAGGAATTTGGATAAACTACCAAACTTGTAGTGCTATTGCGTTGCTAAGATGAAACAAATTGAACTTTTTAATAGGTGATTGTTCTCGACGTA
>JABXWE010012622.1:0-34006 GCA_014611495.1 Limonius californicus
CTAGAATGCACACCTTATTTTCTCCGTTAAAATCAACACGATTAAGCAAAATCCAATTATTACTTTAAAACCACCCACTTGTAAGAGCGGATTTTAATGCAAAAGTTGTCAGAACCATATTTACTTTAAAAGAAAAATAGTTGGAAATGGGCTTAACAGAAAAGCAAATGTTGTCCTCGTTCAAACCCGTATTTACCAACTTGAATGCGTCGAACTTTAATTGAATGTAAGGTCGCCCATAAAATTACAAGCAAATAATAAAAAAGTTATTTGAAGAGGGAATGGCGTTCGCAAGAAAAACGTTTATATCAATATTTCTTTCTTATTGATTTTACATAATGATTGTACGTAAGCGAATGCGAAGAGCAGAATTTGGGTTGGCTCATTAGCCACCAAAATAATGTTAAAATGAGAGTTTAATAAAAATATATTTATATTAGAGACTTCTTCAAATTAGTGTAAATAAGTGTCTTTTGATGCTTATAAATTGCAATAATATAACGCGATTTCCCCTATAGAAAACCACTAAATGCAAGAAATTAGAACAGTTTTATACGGTAAACGAAGAATATCGACATGCATTGAACTAGAAATGACAATAATCTAGCTAATAATATGTTTTTGATGCTTATAAATTGCAATAATATACCGTGATTTAATTAGAGTTTTGCCGTTTCTATCTGGTTTAATAGTGTCTTCACTAGGTTTTCTCTTGTTAGAGTTTCTCGATAATTTGCTCCTCCCAGGAGTGTATATCTCGAACTGGCAAGAGATTCACAGCCGAAGATGATATGAGAGGCTGTTTGGTCCTCCTCATTACATAGTCCGCAAATAGGTTCTTCTCTCTGGATGCTCATTGTATGCATGTGTTTTCGAAGGTGGCAGTGACCAGTTATCAGCCACATCACTAGCCTGATATGGAGTCTGCTTAATCGCAGTATGTGGATGGTTTCCTTAGCATTGCTTTACTATGTCTCAATCCACTCACGGAGTTCCAGTGGTTTTGGTATGTGTTGTTTGTCTATCCAATCAACCAGATGCGTGCTGTGGTTTCGGTGACTCCAAATACTGGTTCAGGGCCAGTAAAAGGCGTTTCTGATCCCTTTTTTGCAAGTTTGTCAGCATTTTCATTGCCTTGTATACCCTTGTATCCCGGCACCCACTCTAAATTTACCCTGTTGTGGTCTGCCAAAGCTATTAGGTTTTGTAAACAATCCCAGACTAATCTTGAGTTAATTCGATGGGCTTTTATAGCAGCCTGGCTATCTGTTAGGACGATAATATCTTTTCCTTTGTAATTTCTTTTAATGTTCTCCTGTAGACATATATTTATAGCGTGAGTTTCTGCTTGGAATACTGTGGCATTTTCCCCCAGAAATGCGTGTGCACTAAATTGGGGAGATTCGCCATATATTCCTGCGCCAATGCCGTTGTCAGTTTTAGATCCATTTGTATATCAGATTAGCTTGTTATCCGCTCGTTCCAGTTTAGCTGGATGTTTAAGGGTTTATTGTAGTTTTGCCTGATTGGCGTCATGTCACTTCTCATTTGTAGTAATAAGTTTGTGATCATATTTTCTATCCTGGTGTGTCCAGAAATAGTGCTGTTTTCCCAGCTTTGATTGTATTTCAGCCTGTACGTCGCTAACCTAGCTTCTGCCTTGATTATGATATCAAGAGGAGGCAGGCTTTCCATAGCTGCTGGTGGGGTGCTTCTCATCGCACCTGTGATGCACAAGCAAGCAAGTCTTTGTAGTGTGGATAGCTCCAACGCAGCTTGTCTGTGTTCCACTTTAGGCCACCTCACCAGCGATCCATAGGTAACCGTAGGTTCTACCACGGCAATGTACAACCAGCGTACAGGCTTGGTTTAAGTCACCAGGTTTTGCCCAGTGCTCGCTTTGTTGCCATAAGGGTTATCTTGCCTTTATTTACAACTTTGCAGATATGTGATTTCCAGGTTAGCTTTGCACCCAGGATAATACCAAGAGATGTAGCCTTCTGAGTCACTTGCAGTTATTCATTGAAAATGTTTGGCAGTTTTAAACCGTCCAGTCTCCTTTTTATAGTGAATGGAACCCGTACCGTTTTTTGTGGATTTACACTGGGGTTCTCCTTAGCACGCCTAGAGCTTCCTGCGTGAGCTCCGAGACTGTGTTGTCGAACTTCCTCAGGATGAGTATTACCAGATCATCGGCATACTCCTTGCCTATTTAGTTTGGCCAGGAGCTTGTCCACTACCACGTTCCACAGCTGGAGTGATAATACTCCCTCCTGAGGGCATCCTTTGGCAGCTACTATCTCCATCGCTTCCCCAAATAGGTTTTAATGTACTTTTCTGTCATGGAGCATGTTGCTAATCCACTTACAAATTGTGTCTTCTACTGCACTATTTCTCGCTGCACCTATCATTGATTCGAAGGAGGTGTTGTCAAAGACCCCCTGGATGTCAAAAAAGCTGCCAGTGAAATCTCCTATTGGTTAAATGCTTTCTCTCTTCTCCTCACCAACTGATGAAGAGCAGTCTCGCATGATTTTCTCGATTGATAGGCATGTTGGTGGGGATGAAGTAGACTCCCTGGAGGGAAGCTTTCTCTGATGTGTTAGATCAGTTTTTCTATCAGCTGTATCATAAAAGATGATAAATTGATAAGTCTGTATCCTTTTGCCTGAGAAGAATCCCTTCCAGGTTTAGGTATAAAGACAATTCTAGATTGCTTCCATGCAGAGGTAATGAATCCTGTCGCTAAACTTGCTCTTAGGAATCTGCAAAGCTTCTGAATTAGTATGGTCTTGCCCTTATCGTAAAAGCACAGGTATTATCCCATCAGGACCAGAAGCTTTTTATGATTGAAAAGTGTCAATAGCCCATTCAATGCTATTGTGGGTGATTATTTTAGCTGTAATTTGCCAGTCTCCTTTTGAAGCCCTTATATTACGTTGTGCGACATATTTACACATAAAGTGCACGCCACTTAATTTTTGATAACAATAACCGCTTACTAATAATAAACAGTGAATCCATCCTTCCGTTGTAACAAAATATTCTTCTCCTTTTTCGTTTTTTCCCAGGTTTTTCCACTTTCTGGCGAATCAACCGGCCATCTAGACGTGCAGATTCAACGAGGTCGTCTTTCTTAGTGCGATTTCCTTTAGTGTTTAAATTGTCATTTCTTTGCAGCGTCCTTTGATTCAACAGCGTTTGTTTTTTTTGTTATTTTAAGCAAAACTAGTTGCGAAATTGTACTGCTGTATTCTGCTAGCTTATTGTACTTACCATCTATTCTAATTCTGTTAATTGTTTCTTTTAAGATAAGCTCACGTCTCTTTTCTACATCAGCGTTTGCGAAGGGTTAGAATAGAACTCAGTTAGCTGCTGCCTACCAGCCTGTAGGCTATTAACTTACAGGAAAGAGAGGTTCGGTACTACTCGGGCTTGAAATTAGAAAGAAAAATGTATACAAACAAGGTTATTACTCGTAGACGCAAAGAATCTTAAAAAAAATGGATAACATCCGAAGTCATGATTACTACAAACGATATTTTTCCTATGCAGTCATATACGTCCGCCCCGTTCTTTGCGAAATTGATAACAATACCAAATTAGTCATTCTATACAACAAATTTTTATTCACTTAGAAATGAATAGTGTAAATTGGCGCTCTAATTATAAACTACTAGAAGTATAAACATTTGATAATGTGTTACTGTTGTGTACATATATCTTAATTGGAAACGCGTAGAAGCATTTTAGATAACATGAACGAGCGAAATCCAAGCAGTATGTTTGCTAAATATAAATATTTTATTTATTTAACTAAATAGTGTACTTCGCGGTATTACCATCGTTATAATTATTATAATCACAAGGAGCTTTTTTAGTAAAAAATAATACCTAATTTACAAGGTTCATGACGAAATATTTATTGTTTATAAGCGTGGAGGTTATGCCATTTTCCCCTAGCTTAAGGTACCAAAACTGTGAAAGAAGCAGGTATTTTATTAAAAAATAAATAATTCAACCATGCACAACGAAGTGAACTAAAAATTAGTAAAGTCAAAAGCCCGATTGTAAAAAATGACTGCAATTCTTAAGATTGTAGAATTAAAATGGTCTGATAGGGTGGACAATTATTTAAAAATAATGTAATAGTTAATATAACTGTAACTAAAAATTCTTAAACGTTGCGGATATAACAGTCCTTATTATAATACCTATTTGCTTTTTTTAACTATAATTAGTAACTATAACTTGCTTTTGACTGTTTTACACAGTAAGATGAAGGTTACATTACTGCAACTAAATTATCTAAAATCATTGACAAACTTCAACTACTCGCGTGGAGGTTATGCCATTTTCCCCTAGCTTAAGGTACCAAAACTGTGAAAGAAGCAGGTATTTTATTAAAAAATAAATAATTCAACCATGCACAACGAAGTGAACTAAAAATTAGTAAAGTCAAAAGCCCGATTGTAAAAAATGACTGCAATTCTTAAGATTGTAGAATTAAAATGGTCTGATAGGGTGGACAATTATTTAAAAATAATGTAATAGTTAATATAACTGTAACTAAAAATTCTTAAACGTTGCGGATATAACAATCCTTATTATAATACCTATTTGCTTTTTTTAACTATAATTAGTAACTATAACTTGCTTTTGACTGTTTTACACAGTAAGATGAAGGTTACATTACTGCAACTAAATTATCTAAAATCATAGACAAACTTCAACTACTCAAATTTTCTAAATGTAAGTTAAGTTACCTGTTTTTTTATAGAATGGTGGAGGTGACAAAGGCCACTCCATGATTCCCATCCCATCCAGCTTATCCCGGTTCAGCACATTAAAAAAAACCGTATCCCATTCACCACAAACACCCTGGGAAAGTGCAGTACTCAGGGTTCAAACCTGAGCATCTTTGGAAGAATAACTGCGAAACCAAGCGCTGCGGTCACTACTCTACCGCGATCCCCTGTAAGTTACCTGTAAAAGGTATCTTTACCTTTAACAAAATAGTGCAATGCCGATGATCCTAATGCGGCGAAATTAACAAAAACACATCATATCATTTAGTTCATTTAGTTCCTATTAGTTTTAAAATCCAGACTGTCTGACGGGATAAATAAGGTACTGATAACTTGAAATCTGGATCAATATTTTAGCATCTTATCTTGCAAAAACTTTGAAAAGAAACATAATTCTGCGTTCTTATGAGAGCTTAAAAGCAAGATACAAATAGACTTATGATAACATAATGAAAAAAAATAACATTTTAGCACATTTCGAAAAAATAATTTATTCTAAACAAAAAAGATCCAATGCATTGTGCCATTAGTTCAGTTAATTGTAGTCCTAATTTTGTTTTCTTGTTTTAATTTTTATTCACACCCTTAGAATTAATTCTAATTGGGTTAAGTAAGTAAGCTGGTAGGTTCATTTTTCCAGTTATTATCAAATTTCTCGTTTAATTGCTTGCCAACTTCGAGAAGTCTTGGTAGAAACTCCTTCCTGTGGTATAATAAATGAACAAATTGTGCAAATCTAAACATGATTTTGATAATTTTGGTAGACTTGTTTGTATTATAATCAGTTTGCTTCGTTAAAATATCTTATATTTCAAATTCAGAATGATAGGACATAGTTTTGGTATAGGATACATTATTATTTCGAAATATGGAAAAATATAAAGGGCGTTTCATTTAGAATGTTATTTTTGCGTCTGCATATCCCATGCTGCACGTTTTCCTAAAAGGACAAACGTACAATATTTCAAACCTTTTTTTCTGTAACTGTTTTTTTTTCAATTCATTCCCATTACCGTCCTCCGCCCCGAACCTCTTTCGCATTACTGCAGGGGGATGCGGGCGTCCCTTACGTACTATCCATTCATGCACCATGCACCCTAAACTTAACTAAGTGAAATACGGTCACCTTAGCTGGGATTCGAACACGCAGTCGATCGGACCGCCTTTCATTGTTACCTCCAGTAACAGCGCGTAACCGCACTGGTCCACCGAGGTCCCTACTCTGTAACTATTTAACTTCAAGCAAACTTTACCTAAAATTATCTATTAAGGATTGAAATGCAAATAAGAGAAAAGCTTTTAACAAACGGTGCATTTTACATGCTCAAATGCATGACACTATTGATGCAGTTTTTGGCAACCAAATTCTGGTAGTGGCGAAATATTTAGTTTCATAAAGGTTTTTAAACCTAATCTTATGGATTTAAGTTTTAAGCAGAAATCCAACTAATAATTAAATAAAATAAATTAACTAAAAAATGTTATTCTTACAAATAAGTCGAAACCCGAATGCTGAATTATTTTTTTGACGGCCAATTTCACAAATTTCTTGCATATTCCAACTCTTTGATTGAAGCATTTCTGCTGTATCTCCTAATAACCGAGAAACAGTTCAACTTGCTTAAAACGAACTTCCTGATGTAACGACTGTTACATGGAGCATTGTTTACTGTATTGTATTCCCCAGTTACAGCAATCACTCGTCCTGGTGACAGCAAGCAAAAACTTAAATATTTTTAGAATTTCAAGCTAAAATAATTTTTCAAGAATTGTAATTCAACTAGAGAAAAAGCTTTAACAAATAATGCACTTACATACGCAAATGTATGACACTAGTGACGGAATTTTTTGGCAGTTATATTCTTTTTTTTTATATATATAAAAAGAATCGTGGAGTTGCCAAAGGCAACTCCAAGATTTCCATCCCACCCAGCTTACCCCGGCTCAGCACATTTCGTGCTATTCACAGGTCTAACATGCCCCACCCTTGAAAAACCCCATGCCCCAGACACCACAAACACCCTGGGAAAGTGCAGTGCTCAGGATTCGAACCTGAGCGACTTTGGTAGAATAACTCCAAGCCAAGCGCTGCGGCCATTACTCTACCGTAATAGGTTTTTTAACTAAAAAGAGTTAAAATGCCACGTCATGTATGTACGGTTTTTTTTTTATAACAGATTGATGATTGTGTTGAAAAGTCTCTAATAGTGCAAATGTATAAACATGGTTACTGTAAGCGGTAATATTGTAAGTTTCCTATATATTACGTAAACCGGATATAACGAAATGTTAACATTTTTGAAGTTCTCGTTATAGCGGAGTCACTTTATCAGATGTTTCCCATAAAATCAGTCAGGCTGTATATTCTGAGTATAATATGAAAAGTAAGCTTACATCATATTATTTGTATTGCATATACCGTTTGACTTTTTAAAGAGAGATTTCTATTTTTGATGAATTGTTATGCCCAATGTTTTCTACTTATAATTTACCTTCCTAGTGTTATGAAATACTTCCTTCCAAATGATTAAAATTACAAAACAACTAGCAATACAGTTAGTTTTTGAGCTAGTAACTAGTTAAATTAATTAGAAAACAACTAGTAATTACAAGACTTTATTTAATAGAAACAACTAGTTACTTCGAACTAAATTTACAAAAAATTGACCATATTTTAAACTTGTAACACCTGCAGATATGCTATTAATACGACCCTGCTTACTATTAATTTTTACAGTAATTAAGCAGAAATTCAAAATTTACCACGCCATCCTTTTTATTGTAACACATGTGCATGAACGCGCGTGTTCGCGTGTATGAACAAGTGTTATACTCCTTAATTAGGAGTAAAACCACTTATTAACCGCAACCTCGACAATAACGATAATTTACTGTTTGTGCGTTTACGCCAACCGCAACAAATTAAATCCGCAAAACAGAATTGTTTCATTAACAATAAATTCCAATTTATTCATTTAAATTAAAAAAATTCTCGTGTAACTAATGAACTTATTTTTTGCAGATCGTTATTCCCCATCCCTTGTACAAGACCATGGGGAGTACGAAATTCACGTTTCGAAGCACAATCACACCTAAATTTCGAAGAAGACTTGAAACCAAAATCAGGATGTAATCAAACCAGGGCCAATGGGTGCCAACATGGGGAAGAACTCTTCGTTGCTGGATGCACTCCCATCGGGCCAGGGCACCCTCCACGTCGTAATGCTGGGCTTGGACTCGGCAGGAAAAACCACGGCCCTGTATAGACTGAAATTCGACCAATACCTGAATACCGTGCCGACCATCGGCTTCAATTGCGAGAAGGTCAAGGGCATGATAGGTAAAGCCAAGGGTGTGAACTTCTTGGTGTGGGACGTGGGGGGCCAAGAGAAACTGCGGCCCTTATGGAAGTCCTACACGCGCTGCACGGACGGTATCGTTTTCGTGTTGGACAGCGTGGATGTGGAACGCATGGAGGAAGCAAAGATGGAACTAATTAGGACCGTTAAGTCTCCGGAGAATGCGGGCGTGCCCATTTTGGTGCTGGCTAACAAACAAGACTTACCCGGAGCGAGAGAGCCCCGCGAGCTCGAAAAGTTACTGGGACTAAGCGAACTTGGTGGCAGCGGTGCCCCCGGGGGCCACCTCTGGCACGTGCAACCGGCTTGCGCCATCACCGGTGACGGGCTCCAGGAGGGCCTCGAAGTGCTATATGAAATGATTCTTAAACGCAGAAAACTTGCTAAAATGTGCAAGAAGAAAAGTAGGTAAGATAGGAAGTGAACACGAATTAGTCAATATTATTAAATTTCGTCGTGCGGAAGTTGCCGATTTCATGCGGCGTGCGTGTGTGCTCACCATGGAGAGAAAGTGTCGATCGAAGCGTCGAAAATAGTGCAAAAAGTAGAAGAGACATTATCAAAGAATAACTTTTTCTCCAATATTTCGAAAGATGTTTTTAACGCTTAGTAAGGAAACTTTTTTATCCCGCTTTTGATCTCCATTGTTGTTATGAAAATTTTAAGATTTAACTCGTTAAAATTTTACACCAACGTAGCGTAGTTCATGGGCGTAGCAAATTCCTTTTATAACTTTTTACACGGAAAATGAATCGAAAATTGATCTCTCAAAAATTCGCTCGAGGCTACATATCAACTTTTATACTTGCACCTCTCGGTTGCGACATCCTCTTTAAAATTTCATCTTTAACACAATACTGTGCAGCAAACAATCAAATTACATGGTTTGTCTGCTCCTGGAACGAAAATTGAAAACTATTTTGAAAACTTTCATAGGTATTTTGACATTTTACCGATAATTACATGAATAGTTGAAATTTAATATTCAAAATGCAACTTTAGACTTAAGCTTTAAGCTTCAGCACAAACAAGTGATCTTTTATTAAATTTGAAATATTGTATTCTATGTATATCTGATCCAAAAGATGTTACAAATGATACTCTAATTTGGTTTCACATATTACCCGATCTAATAGTTATTTGATAACCTATTGTTTCAAAATTTAAATTGGGCTTGATTTGGAAATTAGTATCCAATTGTTAAAATCACGAATTATTCGCCCTAATAAAATTATAGATCTTACAACTCAATTCGTGGGTCATCATCTAAGCAGTGCGGACATAAATGTATCCAATCGATACTCGATTACATCTAGCATTAGATAGAATTTGATCGATTTAAATATACAGTCCAGCTCACTTAAGACTAGCTCGGCTGCAATGAGACCCCGGATGTAAGCAGCGATTAAGTTCGTCACGTTAACAACGAGCAAAAATTTTAAATCTTTTAGGATTGGAATTCAAATATGAGACACGCTTTTGGAGTTTTTTCGCAGTGGATGTGTTTTGCCAATGACCGTTAGATAATCCTTAAACCAACTCACAATTTGCTCGCAACGAGCAACACTTAACATCTTTTTAGGATTATAATTCAAATACGAGACAATTTTTGACATTTTTTATCAATTTATGTGTTGTACCAATAGACTTTCGATAATCCTTAAACCAACTCACAATTTGCTCGCAACGAGCAACACTTTAACATCTGTTTAGGATTGTAATTCAAATACGAGATACGTTCCTTGAATTTTTTCTTAGTTGATGTGTTTTACCAGTGCTATTTAGATAATCCTTAAATCAACTCATAATTTGCTCGCTACGAGCAACAGTTTACAATGCTTTTAGGATTGTAATTAAAATACGAGACACGCTTTTGGAATTTTTTCTCAGTTGATGTATTGTACCAATGTACTTTAGCTAATCCTTAAATCAACCAACAATTTTCTCGCAACGAGCAACATTTTAAAATCTTTTTAGAGTTGTAATTCAAATACGAGACACATTCCTTGAATTTTTTCTCAGTTGATGTGTTGTACCAATGCACGTTAAATAATCCTGACATCAACTCACAATTTTCTCGGAAGGAGCAACAATTTAACATATATATAGGATTGTAATTTTAATACGAGACATGTTTCTAGAATTTTTTCTGAGTATATGTGTTTCACCAGTGAACTTTCGATAATAGTTGATATGTTCTACCAGTACTATTGAGATAATCCTTAAATCAACTCGTAATTTGCTTGCAACGAGCAACAGTTTACAATGCTGTTAGGATTGTAATTCAAATACGAGACACGTTCCTTGAATTTTTTCTTAGCTCCATGTCAGATGATGATGATGATAATGATGATGATGATGATGTGTTTCACCAATGCACTTTATATAATCCTTAAATCAACTCAAAATTTGCTCGCAACGAGCAATAGTTTACAATCCTTTTAGGGTTGTAATTCAAATACGAGACACGCTTTTGGAATTGTTTCTCAGTTGATGTGTTGTACCAATGTACTTACCTAATCCCTAAATCAACTAACAATTTTCTCGCAACGAGCAACATTTTAAAATCTTTTTAGGATTGTAATTCAAATACGAGACACGCTTTTGGAATTTTTTCTCAGTTGATGTGTTGTACCAATGTACTTAGCTAATCCCTAAATCAACTAACAATTTTCTCGCAACGAGCAACATTTTAAAATCTTTTTAGGATTATAATTCAAATACGAGACACGCTTTTGGAATTCTTTCTCAGTTGATGTGTTGTACCAATGTACTTAGCTAATCCCTAAATCAACTAACAATTTTCTCGCAACGAGCAACATTTTAAAATCTTATTAGGATTGTAATTCAAATGCGAGACACGCTTTTGGAATTTTTTCTCAGTTGATATGTTGTACCAATGTACTTAGCTAATCCCTAAATCAACTAACAATTTTCTCGCAACGAGCAACATTTTAAAATCTTTTTAGGATTGTAATTCAAATACGAGACACGTTCCTTGAATTTTTTTCTCAGTTGATGTGTTGTACGTGCACGTTAGATAATCCTGACATCAACTCACAATTTGCTCGGAAGGAGCAACAATTTAACATATTTAAGGATTGTAATTTAAATACGAGACACGTTTCTGGAATTTTTTCTTAGCAGATGTGTTTTACCAGTGAATGTTCGATAATCCTTAAATCAACTCACAATTTGCTCGCAACAAGCAACACTTTAATATCTTTTTAGGATTGTAATTCAAATACGAGACATGTTCCTTGAATTTTTTCACAGTTGATGCATTTCACCAATGCACTTTACATAATTCTTAAATCAACTCATAATTTGCTCACAACGAGCAACAGTTTATCCTTTTAGGATTGTAATTCAAATACGAGACACGGTTTTGGAATTTTGTCTCAATTGATGTGTTTTACCTATGCACTTTAGATAATCCTTAAATTTAACATTTGTCTGTAATTGAAGCTAACGTAGTTTTTTTAGAATCAAATTCTTTTAGTCGCATAATTATGAGTTTTAAAATCTCTAAAATTCGAGATTTATTGTTCAAAATGAACTAACGATTGACGATATATTACGATTTTGGACATGTTTTAAATGAGAAAGTATATTTTTGGCACTGATTAACGCTGTATTTTATGTTTTGACACTATAGAAGTTGTAACCTTCCCAGATACTATGTTGAACGGATATAACAAGTAAATATTTAAAATCGCGAAAGCTATAAAGGAGTTAGACTGTAATATACCAGATTCGACCAAATTTTGGTGTGTACTGTAAAACTGTCATACCTCTAAATTGCAATGATGGCCGAATATTAAATGAAAGTATTCTCAAATCCCCGAATATTAAATGAGTGTATCCTCAAACGACTCTTTTATACAGGGTGAATATAAGTATTGACCAACAATTCTGACAATACGTTGTTGAAGAAAAGGAAACAAATCTTTGAGGCCAGTTAAGTATTGATTTGGTACGTTAATTTCATTGATTGATATCGATACCACCATTGATATGGTATTGAAAATAGAATTAGGATAAAAATGGTCTAAAAATGCATTTAGCAACCGCGCTTTTCACAACTAACTAAATTTAAACTTTGAACATATATTTGGTTTTGCGAGCATAAAGCAAACGCTTGCATTAAAAGCTGCAATGTTGCCATTTTTTTATTTCTTGTAGTTCAATACTTACCTCGAAGAGTTGACCTGAAAGTTTAGTTTTTTAATTTTTTTGATACTTATTAAAAATTGCTCCAAACAACGTATGTCTGAGTTTGTGTACAATTATTTGATCACCATGTATATATTTATGTAACCAAATTCCAAAAATTGATTTTAAAAAATTACAATCACCCAATGAGAGATAGTAGTGAAAAATTTACGAAAGGAAGATATCGTACAATTTGAATACTCGAATTATTCTCGAAAATTTAACAAAATCCCTTTTGGAAATGTGAAGGGTTCACTATTTACTTTTTGAAGAATTCTAAACAAAATAGCTATATCAATACAGTCTGAATATTAACCGTTACCGCTATGTACATAGTGGTGGATATACCGTGGTTGTACAGGTTTAACAAGTTGATTAATTCATGATTTTTGAGTCCCTCCTTTATTAATTCTATGTTGCGTAATGGAACTGTAAAAAATCAGTATTTATTTTTACAAAAATTGTCAAAAACCGCATAAATTAGTAATCCAGAGTAATTTTTGATAAGTAAACCCATATTAATCAAGTAGAACAGAACAATCCAAAGAATTAAACTATGGACCCTTGACATTTCCTCCCAGACCACCCTGTATATTAAAACAGCCTATCTGACACTAATTTATGTT
Organism: Limonius californicus; assembly: GCA_014611495.1. Taxonomy (NCBI): domain Eukaryota; kingdom Metazoa; phylum Arthropoda; class Insecta; order Coleoptera; family Elateridae; genus Limonius; species Limonius californicus. Next base: position 13,009 of record JABXWE010012622.1, read on the forward strand.
TGACAGGCTGCAAAATTCCGTGTTACTAATTGAATTATAGAAAAGTAGGACAGCCTTCTGCTAATTTTGGTTTGTTCGAAGGAAAATTACATAAAGACACGATTATTGACATTTACTTGAAGTGCTACGCCCATGCAATAGAATCTTTTACTCTACCACGTTGAATTTCTTGTTGAATGTTGTATCCTTGCCTTCTAGCTACAGTTCACACTATAGAAAATGTGTTCTCAAGGTAGAGGTGGCTTTTCGACCACATACAAAGGGAATCAAAATAATTTCAGTTGTAATTCTCAGCGGTGCCACCTTGATAAAATCGCGTTTGAAAGTGAAAAGATTGAATGGTTCGGTTATATCACAACAAACGAGAAAGCAGTGTGAAATAACGAGTGTTGTTCCCAGAGCTTTGTTTGTGTCAAAATGTGCAATTATAATACATAATAGTAGGGAACTATATTCATGAAACAGAAAGCAAGTTAATTACCTGACTGTGATGCCTCGTCAAAATATTTTTGTAATTGGCTTACTTTGAGTACATTACACCGAAGATTTGCGATGTAATAGCTCACCCATAATATCGTACACAATTCTAAACTCGCTTTTAATATTCAAACTATCGAAGCACTGCTCACTCCTCCCCGCTCCCCAGATCTAATCTTTTTATTCATGAATATAGTTGTATTATTACAAAACCAAAGGTGCTCATTTATTTTTAAGTAGTTTTAGTTTTACATAAGTACCATTAAATGTTTAGTAATTCGATATTGTGATAGTGTAAATCCGGATCTAAAACGCTTTCATTGTCTCACATCTCCAAATTCGTCCACTCTTTACAACGCAGAATCCCACAGTGCCTTCAAAATTTAAGCAAAGCGGATTTTCGGGGCTTTTTTTGACTTTTTAGGTGTGCTTTGTTCACTTTTTGAGCGTCGCTTCAGGTGTAATTCCTAAGAATCCATAGATGTACGCCAAAAATTAATTCTAGAAGGGAAATGTTGTTTCATACTCTAATATTTAAATCCGCATTTACACCTTCAAACAATTAAATGTAAAAAGTTAAGGCCTTTAACACCATACCTTTTGTTATATATTTGTTTTTTGTACTTTACAGTCTGTACCCGACATTGTGTAATGAATGCATTGTTTTTATGAAATACTAGAATAAATTGTAGAAAGATGTGTAGATTAGCGTTATTAACATGAAAATTCCTGTTGCCTGCCATGTATCATTTGTAAATATGTACCTAAATGTAATGCAATTGTATAATTATTTCTAAAAGTTGAATAAATTATGTTTGTTTGTAAAATTGTGTTAACTGCGGCCTCCGAGGAAACCAAAAGCTTGAACTCGATTTTGAACATTTTAGATCCAGTTTAGTCACCTCGGATTTCAATTTCAACCATCAAATAAGGTAACGTACCTGCGTTAGCATCAGAAGTGGTCGAACTTCTTGTTTGTCAAGAGTTTGCGAAGGCGGCTGCACCACGCAGTTCGTCCCGTGTAATTAAAATTCGAAAGTCCCAACACGGGAGTAAAGGGCATTAACTCCCATAAATACAACTCGATACAACTACTAAACACCACACGAAGAATAATTTACGGCTGCTTTATAAGGAAACTTAATAGTCGGGTCCAGATATTTAAAACCGAGATCTCGGAACGCAATCTGGCATCCCAACGGTTCAACCTGACTCAGGTAACCGTATTAAGATGTTGACGATCTGGGGAACTCATTTTTCTAAAGGACATTGCTGCAAACACGCAACTTTCTGAGGGTTTTAGGATGGTCAAGGACGTACGAAATAAAATCCCAAACCCCAGGGTATCTGAGAATTTTTAACTCGTACATAACACCTGCTTTGAAATATGAACGCCATTGGATTGATTCTCAGAATGAAATAGAAAAAAGCTTACCTACTTAATATTATTTTAAAATTTATTTGTAGGAGGTTCTTTTTCGCATCGGGACTGACGGACTCACCGATAGGGTCTCGAAATCGGTTATGTGTGCTCATCAAGATTAAATTCTTGGGAGCTCAGAATTTGACAGCTTCGGACATGTACGCGGTCCACTCATAAAGTAAACACACAAACAGTCACAACCCCATTTCAGCACAAAGCAGCAAAGCATGGAACACACAAGAAATAATACATTACTACATTAGCATTGCAACTTCTACATTTCTACTTACAGGGGGTCGGATGTCCCTCCCACCGTAGAATCCCGCGTAGCATCTAGTAGCTCACCTTTGGCACCATGACAGGACCATCTCTAGCAGTTCTCGTTCAGGGTGTGTTTTGTTCAGTTGATTTTGCCGCTTCATCTGAATTAAAGTCTCATTTTAATTGCCGCTCATAAGCCGATTACTGTCTTTTATTTCCCGAATACAGTTTTAGTGGACCTTTTTTTGTTATCATGAAGAAATGTCGATTAATGTTTTGTCTGCAGAATGGTCCTGGAAATTTTATGCTTCCCGGAAGTTCACGTACTTGATTTATTCCAGAACTCTTGCATCATATTTCTCAATATGATGAAATACTTCTTCTGCTGCATATAGAGGTTCGCGATTCGTCCTTTCTTGAGTCGATTTTCCACCTTCGCTCGATACCATCTCGGGGACCGTTGATAAATTAAGGGAAGAAGTGAACGCTTGCACCTGGGAGTGAACTGGCGGGCTTTTTTTGGATCCCGGGTAGCTCTTCTGCTAAATGAATATATCGTTTCGTTTTTGCCTTAGGCAAAAGAATCTTCGACATGTGTCGGATTAAAAGCTTCCAACCCCGGTGACCGCCTTCTTTTGAGCTGTGACAAGTGACCATCCCATACAGCGGCGGAGATTTTGGTATCTGAAGCTCCCATCTTTCGTTTTCCGTCGTCAAAGAAAGTCCTGACCCGTAGCGTTGTCTCCATACAATCCAGTCTTCACGGGCGTTCGTGCGAATTTTCCTGCTTCCCGAAGATCTTATGAACACCCCAGTTGTGCCTGTCTACTCCCTGCCGAACAAAACTAAGGTAGGACAAATTGTTAATTGTGTTGTGAAAACTTGTTTGGGGTTTCAAGTGCTGAACCTTTTTTTGGTGCGATCTAAAGCGATCTTCAGTCGCCAGTTGCCATTTTCTTTCTTTGTTAACCGTAAAGTGCAATTATAAATTGCGTTTTTTGTGAACTCAGAAGTTAATGGCTGCGCAGATCTGTTCTAGTAAATATCGCGAGCCATTGACGGTGAGCCTCGGTTCGAACGTTCCAACTACCCTTGTATTAAACTATAAACATCATTTTCAATGTAATCTTTGTTTTTGTATGTGTCACTAATTTTAAATAGTAGAATTATATTTGTCTTAAAATTCACCATATCTTTTATTTTTGTGTATTGTTAGTTTATTGTGTGTATGAACTTTGTAAGCTTTATATACAGGAGGAGACACACTAAAGGTGAGTCCGATCGCCGTAAGCTGCTGACTTCTCGACCTTCCACGAGAACCTGCAATCAGCTGTGATTTGGAAGGTGGCGCCCGGTAATTTTGATCTACTCTGTACACAACTAGGTACGATTTCCCGCAAGCGGTTTCCGTGAACCACCCCTACTCCTCTGAGTTTAGCCGAAGGCCTCTTTCCATCTTTTCTGTTGCGGGTCGGCCCGTTTGGCCCCTGACAGGTGGGGTGTTCTTGACAGGGCCGTCTTTAGTACATCTTGACTGATGTACCTAACCTGTAACGGGTACCGGGTAACCAACGTTACCACTGAACAATGGGTTCCCCCATATCATTGTGATCACCAAACGACCTCCGCCGGCCGCCATACGTGCCTCACAAGGATAAGAGTGAGAGACAGGCTCTCCACAGACCACTCTTCAAAGTGCAATGCAAAGATCACTGGCTGGTCAACCAGGTCGTGGTCAAGGCGAGTGATTACGCCCAATCACCGATTCTCCCAAGCAGCTTAAAACGGAATCCTGCGCGGGTACACAACCCCCAGGAGCCTTGGAGAGCTCACTCGCTTCCCAAGCATAATACCAGAGGCCTCAATCATAAGAACACACTAATTACAATTAGTGACAGTACTACCTCAAGAATACTACATAAGCAAAAGCATTATGTACAGCTTAAATCAACAACTACTCATCTCGCTCAACCCCACTACCGTACAGGTAGCCAATATATAGGTATACATCACTTCAATGCATTTATCAACTAAACAACACACATATACTGTTAATTCACTTATTCCGAACGCGCCAACTCTGAACCCGTCTGAGAAGCCATCGCTTCGGACCCACTACTCTAATTTTCCTAAATCTTACCTAAAAACACAGCTCTGCGACGAGTCCCGGGTCTTGGAAAGGCATAGCCTTAAACATATACTATTAGACAAGGGGGCTAGTATCCACAATATTTAAAAAACAGCTTTACTGACTATTATAGGAGCATACAATAAATGTGAAAAAATTTGTCCAAGAATATTATTCAGTAGGTCTACCTTAGCGTCACTAAAAACTTCCAAAGACGATATACCACCCTGAAGCTTTTATTACTGAAAACTTGCAACTACTTTAACTTCTTCATTTGAAAATGTTTTTCCATCGAGGAATTTTTTAGCATTGAGAGTACATCGGACAAATATGATGAATGTGGAAAAAATTATACTACCATTTGTTGAAATTTGCGATGGAAACAACACTTGTATGGGCATAGCCGTTATCTTGATGAAAGATCCCTTCTTTCTTCGCTAAGTTTGGGTTTTCCAACGAATATTGTTGCCGAATTGGTACGAAGATTAGCGTAGTATTCTTCCGGAGTTGTTGCGCCCTTTGGAAGATAAGTCTATCAGCACTATACGTTTAATATCCCAAAACGTCGATACCATTACCTTTCCAGCAGACGTTAAAAACAATCCCTTGGTAGTGTTTTCATTATTCTGGGTGTACAGTAGTCTACCCAAGTTGGATCTATTTAAAATGGCGCAACGACTTTTTCAAAGTTTGACTATCCATCCTACGGATAACTCTTCCATACCAAAATCTTCAGTAAAGATAAGAATACACATTCATTTGCGATCCCTACAAACTTGGCAGTTGCACAAACCTTTAACCGGTCATCATCCAATACTATACCATGGAGTTTTCCCAATACTTATTGATATAGAACATTTTAGATGTTACTATGCAAGCCATATTTTAGACTGCTACGATCAAAAATTCAGTAATTCACTTAGACCAACACGGTTTTACATCGTCGGCCACTATATCATGATTAACGATGTATTTAATTATAACATGATATGTTTTAAACACACATTCATTGTTATTCTGAAAATTACTACTGGACAGAGTGACTTCATTATTTGCAGCACTCCGTAATAATTTTAGAACCACTATCGCCTGAAGTTTCAGTTTTCAATGCAATCTCCCTTAACCACAGTGCATTTGAGCCAAAAATTCTCCAAAGTTATTATTCCACCAGGGAACGCTGATTCGTCAAAGACTGCTTTATATTCTTTAACTCCTTCATTTGACGTGAATCTTGTTCCACGTACGAATTATTTCAGCGAGCTGTTTGATTTTTCCTCATGACTGTCACTAGGTTTTCAATTCTTTCATTGTGTTTCTACATAAATGTATCGTCTTCTACTTATAGTGAACAGAAGTGAATAATAGTAATAGTAATTAATCGTAGTGAAGTGATTACCAACCTATGACATTATGTGCTCGTAAAACAGTGTCAACCAAAATAATAGTAACAATGCAACCCATTAGTACTAAAATTATTATTGTTAGAGGCCACACGGACCTCACTCTTTATTAGAAAAGTGATATATTCATTCTAACTTTACCATGTATAGCAACCACTGCTGAGCTGGTATAACGCACATTAAAAAAAATGTATCGTCTAATTTCACTTTTCTTGATCTATTTTTCAGAACATTTATGGTTTTATTTGCTGTAGGAAAAACTTTTCGTGTTTTAACTAACGCTTTCCTTCCTGTATGTATTCTAAACCTAAAGAATGAGTAAATGATCAATTTCAGCCTGTCATAGGACGCAAATATTCTAAGTATTTTAATAGCTACGATAAAATGTTTAGGGAAACAACTTTAGGGCCATCCTCTGAACTTCGCTATTGACCCTGAATAGTTTAACTTCTACAATCGAAAGTTGTTGAACTGCTGATTTACCCGTTGGCATTTTAATGAAGGTACCTACCGCAGGTATTCAGTAAGGTGGGTGATTTTCCCCTCGCTCCAACCTCTGTGGTTGCGGAAGATTTTGTGCTTGATTTCCTGGTAAAACGTTGATTTGATTGAAATACAATCCGTGCGGTTTTGGAATTATAGGCTTTCAACAAAGGAATTTCCGGAATAGTTTTGTTGTCAATTTGATTTTCAAGAGCAATTCAAACCAAAACAAATTTAATACCATGAAAGCTAACAAAGTGATAGCCGCAGTCTGCAACAGTTCGATGAATTCGTTCCATATACATCGGAAAAATTACCATAGAAAGGAAAATTAGGAAAAAGAACACATTTTGGAAGTGTCTTCTTAAAAATGCATCAAGATAACGTTTTATAGCTCCAGTTGTAAAGTGTTGCGAAAAATAAAAGTAGGGTCAAACTTTATAGACTCATAGACCTTGACTTGATGTAGGAATCTAGTGAAAAATTAAATTCTTTTAACGCCGGCTAAATAAATAATTAGGTATGCAAAATGAGCAACTGAATGAATAGAAGTTCTGTCTGAAATGCAAATAAACAACATATCCAAGAGATTATATGTTAATACGCAAAGATAGAGGTTACTTCCAATTTTAATCCAGTATTACAAGTATAAATAGTACTATTTACATTTCTGTTGTACTGTTTTTGAATTTGTAAGGTAATTCGTTGTTGTTAGTTGTTTCTTGCTTACTTAGTTGAAATTCATATTAAATAATAATTCGAAATAATATTCACAATTTCAAGAGCAGTAGCAGTAAATAAGTTTTTACACGAAATCTTTCTCAACAATGGAAGTCTAATGAACTTGGATTGGGAAATTATGAAATAGTATTTAAAATTAGCAATTGATTCGTTTGTGCTTATAACTTTCTGTCAAAAATTTTCATAATTGCTGATAGCGTTATTATTACAGTGATGTTAAAATAAAATGTAAAAAATATGCATGAAATGGATATGTGAAATGATGAAACTGAAGAAATTACAGAGGAACAGCTGCATATACATATATACAGGATTTATTCAAAGCCGAGGGATACCGAGAAACTTAACCAGTTGCTAAAAAGTAATAAAACCACTTAACCTCGTACAAAAATATGTAGTACATCTTGAAAAAAGATAAACATATAAAGAATTTCCCAGAGTGGATGAACCTAATACAAAATGCATAGGGATTTAAACATTCTTTGGCTAAGAATACTAACTGTGTTATTATTCGTATTTCGATAACGCACGACCTCATCAAAACGTCGACTGATCATAACGTCGATCCTATCTTTCGTATTATCCCCACGTCGACCGTGATCACAACGTTGACTAGGTTACAGCTATTAGAACGTCGGCTAGTATAGAGTTGTCACAACGTCGATCGTGATCACAACGTTGACTAGTTTGTAGTTGTCACAACGTCGATCGTGATCAGAACGTCGACTAGGTTACAGATATCACAACGTCGGCTAGTTTACAGTTGTCACAACGTTGATCGCAATCACAACGTTGACTTGTTTATAGTTGTCACAACGTCGATCGTGATCAGAACGTCGACTAGTTTGCTGTTGTCACAACGTCGACCTGATCAAAAGGTTGGCCGGTGCTGATCAGAGCGGCGACCATGAAAATTAATATTGGTCTACGATAACAAGATCGCGGTAGACATTATGATTAGGCTCGATGTTGTGATGATCGATGTTCTAATCAACACCAGTCGACGTTGTAATCAGGGTCGACGGCTTAATTTTAGAAATACGGTTTTTAATTGTATTGCTGTTTAAACTTCTCTAATAACGGCCAATAAGAACAGCACAATTTACATTCTTAGCCAAGACATCTCTGTCAAGTATAACAGAAAATAAAATACCCGTTACCAACATTAGCCAAACGTACATACTTAAAATAAAATTAAAAATTCCAAATTATTGCATACAGGAAGAATTATTTGTACTGTTATCTATTCAATCCTATTATACGCTTTTATTTCTAGTACAACTAAAAATATGTTAATAAAATCTCAATGTATGGAAATGTAGCAAAAGCATGATACACAACTTTCATTGAAACCAAATTTTCATAGTCAGTATGTGTATATATCCCATCGCCATTTCATTTTATTTGTGAATTGAAACAAATTATTATAATTTAAAGGACATTAAGCGTCAATTACGAAACATGAATAGATTTTCATTTTCAATTTCGCTGCAACAAATTCAACTTTATTCAATGAAATACTCAGAGTACTGCAATTTATTTGAGCGTATAATTTTATGCTGAATACTATGGTATAATGTATATATGTAGAGGTCTATATAGCAAAAATAAAGAAAGTTAACCCATATGGGGATTTCAAGTTGGTTTGCAAGTCTGACATGTTTATCATTGCACATTGCACTATGTAGACTGACGCTGTCCTTCCCTAATGAAAAGTATTTGATTGATGTTATTATTACCAAAAAAACGAATTCAATGTGTAGCATGTTATGGTACCCGGGAAGGTGGCTCAGCGGTAGAGCGTTTACCTTTAATTCGGGAGGTCTAGGGTTAGGAGCTCCGGACCGTCTGTCCTTACTCAGATTTTTGTGGTTTTCCTGGGTCATACAGATTAAGTGCTGGAATAGTATTATCGGCAAAATCCCATTATCCAATTTTCCTGGTCTTTCCCGTCCTTACATTCCCCTTATTGGCTGCAGAGCGCTGAGGGTTACGATGCAGAACTCCACGGACCCCTATAGCGACCCGCCCCATTGAAGAATGAATCTAAGATTTCTTTCCTTCCATGTTATGGTAATGATTTCAATCTTTAAACCATACAGACACAGAATTATTTTTAATTTGATTTAAATTAACCCCTATGTATGTTCTATCACGATACCCAGACTAAAATTATCTATTAAATTAAAATACGACATACAGGGACTTCGTTTAAAATTGGAATGATGTCTGACTAAACAGGAAGTGAAACTTTGAATTTGTTAAGTTGCTTATACACATTTAGATGTATATGAACGATGTAGAATCTGCTTTTGAAGCTAAATCTGTATTTGTTTCTTCTAGTTCTTTGTAAAAATGTCACTGATAGCATGTATAACACACACGTAAAAACCTGCACTCTTCAAATTTATAAAAATCTCATTTCAGAATTTTCATAATTCAAGACGTACTTCCTTAGCAAAATTTCAGTTTTCAGTGATCTTTGATAAAAGCACACTGCGAGTCATTTACACAAAATTCATGAACAATATTCGTAAATTGTTACGGGCCAAACGAGCTTTTTCGTCGACCCGCATCAGGAAAGGTGGAAAAGGCCTTCGGCTTAGCTCAGAGGAGTAGGGATAGTTCACTAGAAACGCTTACGAGAGGGAAATCGTACCTAGTTGTGTACAGAGTAGGTTAAAATTAGCGGGCGCCACCGTCCAAATCACAGCTGATTGCAAGGTCTCGTGGCAGGCCGCGAAGCCAGCAACTTACGGGAATCGGACTCACCTTTATTGTGCCTCCTCTCGTATGTAAAGGTTCATGCACACAATACAATAAAAATACACAAATATAAAAGATATGGTGAATTTTGAGACAAATATAATTCTATTTAAAATTAGTGACACAATACAAAAATAAAGATTACATTCAAAATGGTGTCTATGGTTTACTGGCAAACTTCTTAGTTGTTTGTCATAGCAGCGGCACATCCAGAGGAACAGGAAAGGGGTTCGATAATAATCCGGCAAAGGCGATCGACAAATTCGCAATGAATTGCCGTCCAAGGGTTAAAATCCAGCGTGTTGCTTTAAATCCGACATTTGTCGATGGTTCTGTGCATCCCATGGTTATATCAGCGATACGGAAATTCACGCAATGGACACCCATCTAAAACCCAAACTCCCCTTGCAGTACTTGATTTCGGCGCTGCATCGCAAGCAACCGGGTCGAATGAAGATGTTAAATCGGCTGAAGAAAGGACGAAACGCGAACCTCAATATGTAGCAGCAGCAATATTTAATCATACCGCGACATATGGTGCAAGAATTCTAGAACAAATCTTGCACGTGAAATTCCGGGAAGCATAAAATTTCCATGGCCATTCTGCAGACAAAACATGAATCGGCATTTCTCCATGATAACAAAAAAAAGGTCCAACAAAGCTGTATTCGGGAAATAGTAATATAGTAATCGGCTTAAGAGCGGCAATTAAAAAGCGACTTTAATTCAGATGAAGCGGCAAAATCAAACGAACATAACAAAATGTAATACAATAATTAAGCAAATAGAATTAAATCATACAAAAATATGCCTTTGAGGATGGTCTTCTTCTTCGAGTGCTTTATTTCTTAACGTAGCGAACTGCCCTCTAGACGTAGCGACTTTTTCCCCTATGCTATCGTTGCGCATTCAAAGTGCCACCGACATAGGGGACCTACAGCTTAACGTGGGCTCCGAATCGCGATAATTCTGAACGCTTTTACTCCAGAGACGATTTACTAGGCTGAATACCTCACTGATTTGGTATTGCCTTGCAGGTGAGAACGGCCTTTAAAAATCCCATATTCTGGTACTGGGAATTGAACCCCAAACCTTCAGTGTAGTGTAACGTGCTAACCTCTAATTCAGGGCCGCGTCGTGAGAAGGGTGGTAAGACAAAAAAATCGTCGTTATCGAAGTGCTACAATATACCAGAGATTTAAATTCCTTCATTGATAAAGTTTGGAAATCCTCTTACCACCACGAATCATTGGATTTCAATTGTTGGCTTGGTGAAGGACTTATCACCAGAAGTATTCCTCAATCTAGTTACTTTATTTACTTCAAGTTCCTGTTGAAGATGGCAGCTTAGTTGCCGAAATACGTATTTAGGTGTTCAAAATATCGTGGTGGTAAGGGGTTCTTCAAAGTTTATTTACTCAAAACACCGTCTCCACTAATCATTCCTATTTCATTGGTACATACAGGGTGTCGCATGCAACATGTACCCTAAACTTAACTAAGTGAAATTCGGTCGCCTCAGCAGGGGTTCGAACACGCAGACGATCGGACTACATTTTACGGTGACCTCGAGTGACAGCGCGTAATCGCACTGCTCCACCGAGGTCCCTTATTAAATAATTACAATTTCAGAAGAGCCAATATTTATTTTTATTTTAGTTTAAATTTATTATACAGTTTGTCGAAAATGGCCACCGTTGCTCTCGAGACACATTCTGGCTCTTCTTAAGAGAGATCTAGTTGCCCTACGTAACAAACCATTGTTATTCCGAATTAGTTCTGCTACCTCAAAAATGCCTCTCTCTAGTCTCTGAGGGTGTTTGGTATACCATATCTTTCATATGGCCCCACCAATAATAATCTAAACAAGTTGAGGCCGGAGATCTTTGGGCCAAGGGGTGCTATTCTCCTCTACCAATTACACGTCTATCAAACCATTGATGCAAAAATGGTCTTACACGTAACGCAAAGTGCGCAGGAGCACCATCGTACCATCATGCTGGTACCACATACCATGTCCGATCGCCAGAAGCACATTATCTAACAATCCTCTCAAGTGATCTTCTAGAAAATTTAAGTAACTGTCGGCAGTTAAATGGTTCTCAAAAACAAATGGACTAATGAGCATGTTATTAATAATTCCACACCAGATATTCACTCAACACCTATGTTGATAGTTTGACACTGTGATTTCGAGTGGATTTTCCAAATCCCAAGAGTGACTGTTTTTTCTGTTCATTAATCCATTCCTTGTAAATGTTGCCTCATTCGTGAATAAAATTCTATTACGTAGATTTCGATTTTTAATGATCCAGCGGCAAAATTCCATACAATTAGCGAAATCTGTAGGTAAGAGGGCTGAACAGGCTGGATATGAAATGGATATAAACCATGACATTTTAATGTTCTCCAAACTCGTATTCGTGGTACATTAACTTGTGCAGAGGTGCTTGGATTATTATGAATTTCGCGCAGTATCTTGTCTTCATTGTCTAGTACTTGCTGTATTGGATGCTCAGTCGACGGTTGCGGAAAAGTTCCGGTCCACCTAGGTGGTTGTGCACTCGTCGGTCTGGTAGTCGCCGATTTGGAAATCTCAACCCATACTCTCGAGCAGCTGCTACTGAGTTTCCATCACAAAAACTGTACATGTAATGGATCTCGGCGTACTTCCGCGTTGTAAAAGTAAAAATTATCAACACTTTTAATAAGCGCAAGCAGAGAAATCAACTTTAAGGTGCTTTACTGTTTGATCTACAAGTAAATAATATCATTTCTATAGTAACGTAGACAGTTTGCATCAAATACACACAAATGGCCACTCTTCAGTTTCGACTTCTTTTCACCTCCCCTACACGTAGGTGAAGTAGTGTCCTCACGTCATGGGACATCCTGTATAATTTTAAAATGATGGTTCTTTCTAAGTTAATATTTATACGCACTACAAAGCTAAATTAAATTGGAATTGAAACTCTTAAAACGCTACATTATGAAACATTCGAAATATGTATTTGCTTCAAGTCGTCGAATTCGGGAAATAACGACTCTGTTTTACACACCTCCGAACCATCAATTCAATCCATAGACATTACGACCGAAAACACGCTTCCAGGACCATCCTGAAGAGGGATTGGTTTTTCCATAAGGCGTAAAACCGAAGATATAGTAAATAAATACGAAATCAATTGAATTATTGAATGATTTCCCACTTCAATTCAACGGATGAGGAAACAATTTCAGTTTATACATTATTAATGAACCGCTATTTATTTATTCCCTTTTTTTTGTTTATTTAGTAAGGTATGCAAACAATTTAAATGTATGCTTATAATTATGTAACTACTTGTTGTAAGGCAAGGCTTCAAGCATGATTAATTAAATTTAAATAGGGTATTTATAGGTTCAAGGCTCTACCTCTTAAAAATGGTGTAAAAATTAGGAAATTAAAATTGTTTCCTAAGTTTTCAACTCCTACACCGTTAGCTAATAGTGATTACACTATTTATAAAAGTTAATTAAAATAATTAACCTTGAAGAAGGTTACTTGGTTATTATAAGGTAACATTCTCATTGAAACAGATTAAAGAAATTGACCTTGTTCAGGCGTTATTTCACTTGTAAACAGTCATTAAAATCCGTTACTAAGAGATGTAAGCCTCTTAAGAAAAGACTTCGCGTTTAAGTCTTTTCAAGTAGCCCATGAATTCTTGCAAGAAAATATATAAATAAAAAAAATTTATGTTGTCGCCCTGACCCTCTCAATTTTTTTTCGAAGTTCTCTTTTCTCATTCCATTCGTAATAACTCCCTGCTGTTGAAATTTTATGTTTATCCTCTTCAGGACTCCAGCGCAGGTGCTCAGTTAAGTATTTTAATGCTGTCCTCATTTTAAGGGTATCCCCAGAGGGTGATTTCTCTGCTACCGAACCTCATCTCGCGTTAATGCTTGCATTAATTAAAATTGTCCTTGGATATAAAGGAAGGACAACAGCATGTGGTCATGGAAACGCTTGTGGAATCAGTACACTAACCCAGTTGGCCGACTTCAGCACCGGATCAATATCCTCGTGCCAAGTGCAGGTTCGGCTTCGCCCACCTGACACCTTATCGCTGTTTAATAGCCATTAATAATTTAATTCGATTGATTTTTAAATTATAAAACACTGTATGTTTGTTTAGAACATTTTATATGATTCATCGACCTCGAAGAAATAACTTATGATTGTACGAAGTAAATATGAACTTTAAGCCCTGAACCAAATAGTAGATTCGGTTATGAAAGTGACAATATGTTATTGAACTTTGAGGTAAAATTTTGGTATTTATTCTTGTTACCACAAGTCGCTTGTCATTTAAAGTTGTTATCAAAATGTTAAAGATGGAGGATTTTAATATTCCAACTTATTAAATTATTTAAAACTTTAACTTTATTATTTGAACTTTGAACTACTCTGCCCTTTACGTATTTGTTTAATAACATTTGTTGAAATTTTACAATGTAATATTTCTAACTGTATATAAATCAATAGACATCTTGTTATGTTAATTCCAATACACAAACTTGCCCAAAAGAGTACCAAACATATAACTACAATATTACTTAATGTTTATCATTAAATTGTTTCTTTGTTAGAGTATAAAGTAACTTGATATACGATATGACTATATTCTTGATTCTGTATGTTTGACCACTAGTTTGTCCAGCTGTATAGCAGCTAATTGGTGTACAATAAGCGTCAAAAATAAGGAAGCTACTGGTAGTGGTGTATAGGCAACCCATTTATCATGCAGTTGTGTCAATGGCAAGTATTTTGAATCAGGCGTCTTCTTTTTCCTTGCAAATTAAGTCCCATGTTTAACAACTTACTTGGTCGAAGCAAAACTTTACAAACAAAAACTCCCGTGTCCTACTGTCAAAATACTTTCGTTGTGGGTTTCTTAATGGAATTTCAAACATTGGTCGGAAATTACAATATCAATCCGGAAAAAAACATATCAAATTGCATATTATTGACTGAAACCTATTCCCAACAGACAATTGACGCTATTTGTAATTTTCGTTAAATAATAGTTTGGATATTTGCTGCTCACGAAAACTATTGTCATGTTAACAATATTTTTAGTATTATACCTTCTAAGCTAACCAACCTGATGTACGTGTTTTTTTTTGTATGTTTAACCTGTCTGTTTATCAGGCTGTCTGTATAAGAGCTAGTTGGGGTACAGTGAGCGACAAAAATAAGGAAGCTGCTGGTAGTCGTTTATAGGCAACCAATTTCGTGCGCAGATGTAAACAACATCAGCTGTTTTGTTATAATCGTTTTTTCTTCTTGCGATTTATATCCCATATTTAACAACGTATTTAGGCCAATCAAAGCCTCATAGCCGAAAATTCCTGTGCCCGACAGTAGAAACCATTTACACTTCGATGTTTTTTATGAGTGGAAATTTAAAAATGGATGATAAATTTAAAAATCCGTTCACAGAAACTTTCATCTAATTTGCTAATATTAGTTGATTTTCTAAGAAACTGTAAGCAGACAAGTAAGGCTATTTATAATATAGGGAAAATAAGATATTCCCGCTCACTAAAACTACTGTCATGTTAACAGTTGTTTGAGTAATTTACCTTCTAAGCTAACCTATGAATAATAGACGTTTCGCGGACAGTACAGCAATTTTCGCAAACAACTTAGAAGATTTACAAACCCTGCTTACCATAGTTAATAAAGCTAGGAAGAACTACGTCCTAAAATTAAACTGCAAGAAGACCAAATATATAGTAATTTCCGGAAACCCTGTACCTCCGGGACAATTATATGCTGATTAAGAACAAATAAAAAAGCCAATAAATATACTTACTTAGGAAGTACATCATATCACAATTGCTAAGAATTGGGAAAAAACCGAAATAATTAAAACTATAAAAAAAAAACGAAAATTAGAATACCTAGGGCATATAATGAGAAACCAGAGACCAGAGAGCAGGTAGAAGGGGTATATCGTGGCTAAAAAGCCTGAGACAATGGTGTGATAAAACCACAAATTTAGGGCAGCGGTTAACAAAACAAGAATAGCCATTATGGTTGCCAACATCCGGTAACGAATTGGAATGCTAAGAAGAAGCTAACCCATCTATGTATATATATTTTCGTTTTTGTATGTTTGACCAATTTGTTGATCAAGCTGTCTGTATAAGAAATAGTTGGGGTACAATGAGCGACAAAAATAAGGAAGCTACTAGTAGTCATATATAGGCAACCCATTTCTCATGCAGATTTAAACAACAGTAGCTGTTTTGCCGCAGTCGTTTTCTTCATTCTTGCGATTTATATCCCATATTTAATAACGTATTTGGGCGAAGCAAAGCTTCATAGGCAAAAATTCCCATGTCCGACAGTAGAAACTATTTAGATTTTAAGGTTTTTTTTACGAGCGGAAAAATAAGAGTTTGAATATTTGCCGCTCACGAAAACTATTGTTATATTAACAATATTGTAGCCTTCTACCCTCTAAGCTAAGCTAACCTACGTGATGTATGAGTATTTTCTTGTTTCTGTAGGTTTGACTTATTTGTTTGTCAGGTTGTCTGTATAATCATCTAGTTAAGGTACGGTGAGCGATAAAAATAAGGAAGCTACTGGTAATCATGTATAGGTAACCCATTTTTCATGCAGCTGTTAATAGTGGCAGGTATTTTCAGTCAATCGTTTTCTTCCTTCGTGCGAATTATATCCCATATTTAACAACGTATTTGCACGAAGTAAAACTTCACAACTAAAAATTCCCGTGCCCGACGACAGAAAAGTTTTAGATTTCATTTTTTTTGTGTTGAATGGAAGTTTAAAAATGGTTCATAAAATCAAAAATCAATTCACAAAAACTTACATCTCATTTAATATTATTAATTCTAAGAAATTTTAAACCTATAACAGGAACACAATGCTATTTTAAATTTAGAAACAATAAAATTTTGATTATTTTTGCGACAATGCTAATTTTCTTAATTACATCATCAATTGTGATAAGTCACGGGTATTTCAGTAATATCCTGAAACGCATCTCCAGAGCATGCAACGGATCGATTAGTCATCACTAATGCCCAAAACATTTCGGTTGCAGAAATCCAGAATCGAAACCATGCTGATCATCTTCGATAAACAGGGTAAGATTCATAAAGAATTTATCCCTAAAGGACAAACAGTAGAGGGTTTATCGCTGTGCATTTCTCGAAAGCCACCGAAGTTTTGAGAAAAGTGTGTTGGTTCTTGTTGCACCTGTCCATTCTGCACTGATTGTGAAGACATTTGTCATGAAATACCGTGTGGTTAAGATTAGTCACCCACCCTATTCACCTGATTTGGCACCAGCAGTCTTTTTCTCCTTCCTAAAGTGCAGACTGTTCTCATAGGAAAACGATTTCGATATGTAGAAGATATTAAGAAAAATTTAACCACCAAACAGCTTCTCTGATCTCCTTTGCTGACTGTTCTCAAAAACGTTTAAAACTATGAAGTACGTGTATTAAAGCCAATGAAGAAAACTGAATAAATATTACATATTTTTCGTGTTTCTTTTTACTGTTCCAGTCCAAGAATTAAATTGCCAAACCTCTTATTTCCAGTCACCTCGTATAATACCATAACTAATGTTTTATTTGTGATAACCCATCTGTATTTATTTTGTTAAATTAGAGAATGTAAGAGAATTATTTAATTGCACCAAATTCCACTTTGAATTGCACACGTAAATTCCACTGTAATTGTATTTTAATGAAACTCGGAAGCATCGAGATTCTCTATTCCGGGATTTGCTCATCAATGATTAATTTGATTTATTTTGTATCCGTTCAAACAGATCGCCTAACAGATTGCAACTAGTCGTAAAAATGCATAGAAGCAAATCACTCTCAACAGTTGCCAGCTGACAACATGACTCATCGCGGTTTCGAAATGCAAATCATTTCCTTATTGAGGTACTTGTTGATTGCTCCACATTTGCATCTTACTTTTTGTAACTCAGAATCATATACTACCCATACAAGTTCTTACTTTCCCGTATTTCCAGTCTGGGATTTATTTATTTGTTGGTAAATACCGATTTTACGATTTTAACGGGAAAACACGTTTTAGAACTTAGGAACACAAAAGAAAAAGTTTTTAGTAATGGTTGCCTCTTCGATCCTTAATAGTGCTGAAACATGTGGCCTACTGATAACGAAACTTCGAATGTGAACATTCGTCAGCAATTTGTCGGAAACCCGAGGTTTTCAAACAACTCCGAAATCGAAAATGGAAAAGTTAAACGGCTTCTGTTTGTTCGAAAACTTGGAATTATTTCTTTCATTCGTTGCCAATGTAAAAGTACTGTCGTTAAAGACTTTATTATTTTAATTTCCCTAAATTGTTTCATAGCTCTGAAGCTGTTAAATATACTCTAATAATTAAAATTACTTTGCTTTAATATTGCAATGAAATTCATAACTGAATGAATTCATGTCTAGGACATTTTAGCATGTTTTATCGACTGCAAAAATGCAAATTTTAGTGACAAATTCACACACATTTGTTACTACTTCATGGTAATCATATTAGTCTTTTGTAGAAATATGCCCCGTTTTACTTTGTTTTTACAAAAATCTGGAAATCTCGTACGATTTATTGTTTTTAGTTTTAAACATATAATATATTATATATAAAATGTAAAAAACAAACCTTACATAGATACTACTTCTACTTCGAAGATAAGGACTTTTTTACTAAATTTTAAAGAAGTCCTTACTTACACAACGTTCAATAAAGTTTTTCTTTGTACAAAAACAGTTCATAGTAGCATTGGTGGAAACATTGCACCAGAACGTTTCGGCACCGTCTCTTACATTTAATCCATCCCACCCAGCTTATCACGATTCAGCACATTTCGTGCTAATCACGGGTCTAACATGCCCCACCTTGAGAAACCTCATGCCCCAGACACCACGAATACCCTAGGACAGTGCAGAGCTCAGGATTCGAACCTGAGCGACTTTAGAAAAAAATCTCCGAAGGTAAGCGCCTCGGCCACTACTCTACCGCAGTACCCTATGTAATCCTTTTAGGACTAGACGTCTGGCGCAAGGTGAGTTCAAACACGGCTACGTTTAAGCACTGTAACTATTATGCCTAAATGTCTGTATTGTAATCGGCTTCCGAGATGGCATGAGACAGGAATGTGGTCTAATGCGTCCTTCTGAAAGAATTCCCCTACTTGACACGGGAATCGCTGCTTTATTATTCTTCATAAAAGCATTTCTTTCGCATTGAGAATACGCTGCACCAAATTATAGTACGAAATAATACAAAAGTGATAACAACAGCAAGATTGGATTTGATTGATTGAACTATGTTAAAACGCTACTAAAATTTTAATGGTTCTGCGTAACTGAACATAATCATAATAGTAAATGTTTTCATAGTACGTAGTAGACGCTGAAAGTTTGTTTACTGTTTACGTTTCCTTCTCAGAAGTGAAATCCCTTTACTTCAGCACCCCCATTCTATCTAGCCGATGACAATAACTACAAGACTATATGAGGACAGGGATGTTCGGGCACAGAGACGCTTGGACAGCAAGACGTTTGAGCAGAATACGTTCAGGCAAAGAAAGCTTGAACGCAGGATGTTTGGGTGTAGAACAGCAAGCACGTTAGGGAGCAGGGAAGTTAGAGCACAGGAATTATTTTAGAGCAGGGACGTTTGGCTGCTTAGCTGCATGCGCGCAGGGACATTCAAGCATAGGAACATGTCAGGGCAGGAATGTTCAGTCAAATGAGAGATACTTCGACGTAGGAACGTTGAAGAATATTGAGGTTTAAACATAGAAACGTTTGAGCGCAGGGACGTTGCGACGTATAGACGGTTAAAAGCAACTACGTTTGGACTCGAGGAAGCTTGAGAGCAGGGATGTTTACGTGCAAGGCCGCTCGAATAGGTACAGGAGCGCATGTTTAGGCACAGAGTCATCTGCTCTGCGGCTGGTTACGCCAGGGCTTTAGATTATATATGCCTTCCCACGAAAGCTCGTTAGCAGGCAGGCACATTTGGGGGTTGGGATGTCTAGATGCATGGCCGCTTTAACACAACATGCCGAAACGTTTAAGCCCAAGAACATTTGTATGTAAGGTCGTTTGAGTACAGGTATTTTTGGTAGGGATCTTGATGGGGCAGTGTGTACAAGTGCTGTCAGTCGATGTCACACTGGAAATGTTGCTTAATAGGACGCAGGGTCAAACCGTACTTCAGTTACTTAAGTTTAAGGTGCATGTTACATGAATGTTTAGTGTGTAAGGGGCGCCCGCACCCCCCTGAAGTAATGCGAAAGCGGTTCCGGGGGGAAAGGTAGTGTGAATGTTTTGGCGCAGACATGTTTGATGGCAGGAATCTCTGTTGATAGGAATGCTTGAGTGCGGGAAGGTTTGAGCAAATAATCGTGTGTGCAAGAATATGTGAGACAACGGAGAATCAAAAACTTCTAATCGCAGGAAAATTTTGACGCAGAAACAGTGAAGACGTTGAAGTTTATGTATAAGACATTTTGAGTGTAAAGACGTTTGGCACAGAACCGTTTGGGCGATGAATAGTAAAGCACCACACCGTTAAAGAGCAGCGACGTTTCGACAGAAGCACAGTTTGACGCCGAGACGTTTGAGAGGAGGTACGTTTGTACGCAAGGCCGTTTGGACACAAAAACGCGTGGATACAAACACGTATGGGCGCAACTAGTTTGACGTCAAGACGTTTAAGAACAGGGACGTCTGTGCGTACGGATGTGAAACAGCAGATACCATTAGAAGCGGGAAATTCTAGTCTTAGGTACGTTTCTCTGACGGAATTCCAAAAACAGAGGCGTTTATAATTAAGGATGTGCGACAGAAGAGACCTTTGGAAGAATAAACTTTTGGTCTTAGGAACGTTTCGAACCAGAAACTGAGCGCATGGATGTTAATATGTGTAAAGACGTTTAACACAGAACCGTTTGGGCGATGAATAGTAAAGCACCACAACGTTACAGAGCAGCGACGTTTCGACGGAAGCACAGTTTGACGCCGAGACGTTTGAGAGCAGGTACGTTTGTACGCAAGGCCGTTTGGACACAGAACCGCGTGGATACAAACACGTATCGGCGCAACTAGTTTGACGTCAAGACGTTTAAGAACAGGGATGTCTGTGCGTACGGATGTGAAACAGCAGATACCTCCAGAAGCGGGAAATTCTAGTCTTAGGTACGTTTCCCTGAAGAAATTCCAAAAGCAGAGGCGTTTCTGTTTAAGGATGTGCGACAG
>JABXWE010012624.1:0-22436 GCA_014611495.1 Limonius californicus
TCATAGACGTCTTTTCCAGCATGAAAAATAGGAGAATGGATTTTATGTACAAAAAAATAGGTAAGTTTTTTCTTGTGCCCACCCTCTTTCTTAACTCACGAGCCGCCACTGATCTTATGTAACTTTCTGCAAATGATGTTAAAACCTGAGCTCTTACCATTACGTTTGGAAGACATAAGGCATCGATAGAGTGAATTCATATTTGACAATTCAGTCAAACAGGTAATTGTATATTATAATTTGTTTTTTGAAGAACCGCGGAGTTGCTTTTCCCATCCCACCCAGTTTATGCCTGCTCAACACATTTCCTGCTGTACAAGGATCTAACATGCCTCGCCTTCGAAAAACCCCATGTCCCAATTATAACTAAGACATCGCAAACACATTGGGAAAATGGAGTGCTCATGATTCTAACCTGAACGACTTTAGTTGAATAACTCCGAAGCCAAGCGCCGCGGTCACTACTCTACCGTGGTCCCCAAAATTACCTATTTACGTTTTCAGCATTGATTTGAGCAGTACGAAACCTATACAAGCATCAAACATCAAGGGTGCAGATGGGAAAGAAGTTGTCGAAGGGTTCTAAAGTAAGAACTCTATTTAAAATATATAGTGACAAAGTACTAGAAGTGTGGAGGAATAAATGTCGAGGGACAGAAAATGAAATTAAACGACATCGCCCTAGATTCGCTGCGCTTTGCGAACGACCAAGTCCTTATATCATAGGACTGAGGCAACATACGGTACATTGGCCGAAGGGTACGGAAAATGGGGTCTGGAAATAAATATGAATAAAACAGAATACTTGGTAATAAAACAAAAACCGAAGATATAGAAACTGCAAATGGAAAAAAAATAAATGTGTTATCAGCATACATACCTAAGGGTCGATATGCATAAAAATGGAATGGCTCACAGTACAGTGAAGGACAGAATAACAAAAGGAAAATTCGGTATTATGAGACAAGAACATCAATAATGAACGGAAAATCATATAAATATATAGCGGTATAATATGGCAACATGGCAATTAACTGAAAAAACTAAAATTACTTAAAAGTTATGGAAATGGATTACTAGAGACGTTGAGCAAGAATTTCACGATTGGGAAGAGCTAGAAACGAAACAATTCGAAAGATAATGGGGGTAGAAGAAGACACGGTGGAGGATGTGAAACGAATACAATTGATGTGGTAGAGCACTTTCTAAAAGATGGACAAAAAACGTAGGAGAACCTAGGAGATCTATGGAATTGATCCTCTAAGAACGCAGGAAAAGAGGAAAGCCGAGTAAAATCTGGGGTAAGGGGATAAAGGAGACATTGAAAGAAAAGGGTATAGAGAACGGAGAGTGGTGAGATAGAGAGATGGAAGAAATTATTGCGAAGTGGAAGACAATAGATGCCGAGAAACTGGAAAAAGGAGAAGGATTTTATGGTGTTTCAACTAGGCTAAATATGAAACATCGCTTGTGTGAAAATAATTATCCTTTTCAATCCGTTTTGTATTGTCTATGGTGGATTAAATATGTTTAATAAAGAACATATTGTTTAAGCTAGGGCTTTCTGTAAATATATGGTTATTATACAGGGTGTCCCTATATAGCCTTAAAAGTTTCAGGTAAACTTTTTTCTTTAAGAATTCTTAAGACAAAACTGCTAAACGGAATTTGCTCTGCAGCTTAGTTTTCTTGTACGATGGTGTTAAAATTCATACCTTTGGTGCAGAATTTTAGCCAAGTGGATATAAGAAATTAAGTAAAACATGTATTTGCTTAATGAGGAAACTTAAATTAATTCA
Source organism: Limonius californicus (assembly GCA_014611495.1). Classification (NCBI taxonomy): domain Eukaryota; kingdom Metazoa; phylum Arthropoda; class Insecta; order Coleoptera; family Elateridae; genus Limonius; species Limonius californicus. The sequence goes on from JABXWE010012624.1 coordinate 1,800, forward strand.
CAGCCGCTAGTTAACATTGAATTAGCAATTTACTTCTTCGTTTGGAAGTCAATCATCAATTTTGAATTGACATTACGAATTCTGCATTAAATTCGCCTTTAATTCGTGTTATTGAGTTCACTTGTGTCTTGACAATTATCATGGCGTATGCTATAAACGAGTACGTGGATACGATTTGGATTCTTGCGGAATGTGAGGGAAACTGCAATGAGGTTGCTAGGGTTTACGCTCAGCGTTTTCCTAATAGAAAACATCCAAGCCATGTAGTAATTCGAGCTGCAAGTCACAGATTTCGAGAAACAATTCTTCCATATCTCCTTTACTAGTATATGTATTTGCTTGCATAGTTCTGTCATCCCATATTTTATTAGTTCTGCCTATATTCCGTCTCTGCCAGGGCTTTTGTTATTTTTGAGTTTTTTGTGATCTCTGTTATTTCTTCCAGGGTTGTTGGTTCTATTTGCCCTTCCTGTTGGGTTTCCATTTCTGTGTATTCTTGTCGCTGCATCCTCTGTGTTAAGCATCTTTACAAAATATTCTGTCCATCTTTCTGTTGTCTGCTTTTGCCCTCCTATTAGCTTTACATCCTTGTCCCGGCAGTAGGTCGTGGTCGGTTGGTACCCTTTTTTCACTTCTCTAGCTTCCTTGTAAAAGTTTCTTATCTCTTTGTTAGTGTAATACTCTTCTAGTTTTTCTATTTTCTCTATTTCTTGGTTTCTTTTCTTTTCTCTGCACCTTCTTTTATTTTCTCTGCTTGTTTTCTCGTATTCTTGTCTAGCCTCTATGGTTCCTTCTTCCAACATACGTAGCCTTGGTTTTGAGCTTGCTTCTACTGCTTTAATGCAATCATTGTCGAACCAGTCTTTTTTTCCTATTTTTTCTCTATGTTCTAGTACTTTATCTGCTAACTGTGTTACTATGTCTTTAATGCTGTTCCGGATTTCTTCTATGTCATTGGCCTGCTCGCTTCAGTCCATTCTTTGTTCTATCTCTTCTTCGTATTTGTTTCTTGTCTCTTCTTTTTCCAGAGCTTTAATATTCCAGTATCTTCTCTTCTCTTTTGTCATGTTGCTTTCTTCGTGCATTTCTAGTCTAATTTGTATTCTTACGTCCGCTCCTCTGCACGTTTGTATGTTCTTTATGCTCTTGGTGTGTTTGTCCTCTATTACCACGTGGTCGATTTGATTCACTTTTCTGCAGTGTGGCGTTATTCACGTGCCTTTGTGTATTTCTTTGTGCATGAAGTGAGTGCTCCTTATTTGCATCTTTTTACCTGCTGCCAGGTCTATTAGCATCTTTCTCTTTTTGTTGCCTTCGATATGTTACTGTGTCTCTTCCTATGTGCACATTGAAGTCACCTATTATCATTTTCAAGTCGTACTTAGGGATTTTCTCACATTCCGTTTCTAATAACTCATAAAATTCCTCCTTTATCTCTGCTTCCTTTTCCTCTGTATGCGCGTGTACTTTCAAGATACTTATTTTCCTGTATACCCCTTTCAGTTGTATGTAGCACATTCGGTCATTTATAGGTGCAAACTTGTATGTTTCAGATCACTTTTGACCAAGAAACCTGTGCCTAGCCTTCTGTTTTCTCCTCCACTGTTGAAAAACGTGTATTCTCCTATATCTATTATCTGAATTTCTTTTTGTTTTGTCTCTTGTATGGCCGCTATGTCGATTTTGTACTTTTTTAAGTCTACGATTAGGTTCCTTAGTGCTCCTGTCGCGATTTGAAGCATTTCCTTCTTTATTTTATTCGCTTTTCGTTGCTTTTTTGCTGTTCTTGGTTCGCTTCCATTTTCGTTGCCACGTCCTTCGTCATACATCCGTCCGGCTCCTTCACTGCTAGTTTTTTGATACATCGGCCCTTATTAAACTGTGTTACAGACCAAACGAGCTTTTCCGTCGACCCGTAACCGGAAAGGTGGAAAAAGGCCTACAGCTTAGCTCAGAGGAGTAGGGGGAGTTCGTGAAAGTCGCTTACGGGAGGAAATCTTCCTAGTTGTGTACAGGGTAACTCAAAATTAGCGGGCGCCACCTTCCAAATCCAGCTGATTGTAGGTCCTCGTGGAAGGCCGAGAAGCCAACGGCTTACGGGAATGGAACTCACCTTTATTGTACCTCCTCCTATATATATGAAGCTTGAAAAATTCGTACACAAACAAGTACAAAAGACACAATAAGAGGCAGTAAATTTTTAACACAAATACTCGTATAATTAAACTGTTAAAAATGACAGTACAAGAAAATGACAACAAGTGATAACGCTATAAGTCTAGATTACATATTTTTAATTTTAGAACGTTCAGAAAAAAACTCGCCGCCGCTGGTGCATCGATATTTACGTTTTTCATACAGTTACGTGCCCAGGGACGCCGAAGTTCACAAGAATAAACCAGGATATAACAACAACACCACATATGGCGACTGAAGGTCGTCTTTCTAGTTACATGAAAGCAAAATTTGAAGTTTACAAGTTAACGCGAGCAAAAAAAGGTTTCTTTCTCACAACACAAAAACTAGATTTTTACCTTGAACGATTCTAGGAGCGGCCGGCACAATTCCGGGGTTGTAATTAAACAGGATGACGCAAAAAAATCCACAGGTACGCCCCCGCAGACTGGATTGAATGAAGCCAACCGCAAGGGGCCCAAAACTTGGATGCAATCGTCGCACCGACGGAACTACCAGGGGTCAGGAACGGGGTTCGATACTTAATCCGCCAAAGGCGATCGGCTAATTCCCACAGAATTGCCTTAACAGGGCTAAATCCAGTGTGTTTTCTTTAAATCCAACAGGAGTCGATGGTCTGTTTTTGCCCCTTGGTAAAACAGCGAAACGAAACTCACACATAATGGTCACCCATCAAAAAACCCAAAAGCCACCTGCACCACTTACTTCATTACGGCCCCCGATTGATGGAATTTTCGGAGATCCGGAGTCATCAGAGATCGAAAATTGACTGACGAACTTTCGCGGAGCGGAAATCTACCCTTCCCCCAAAAGGTTGCACCATATTTCGAAATGTCATGTAAAAGGTCTAGAACAATCTGGAATAATTCGGCACGTAAATTCTCCGAAGCGTGCAAGGTCAAGCGCAAGAAAAACATACTCGGCAATTTCGACACAAAAGGAACTGTTAACATAACTCAATTTTAGAAAGACGCAAAATAGCGAAACTGTATCCAACATACAAACGGCAATTCAAATCACGTTATTAATTCCTACGAAGCAGCAATCAAATTAAGAAATTAATTCATATAGAGCGGCAAATTTTAAAAGAACATAACAACTGCCCGCTTCCTGGTTTGACCACTCATATTTCACACCACTTATTTCTAGCTTTCGGTGCCCCTCTTTTGTTGTCTTTCCTTTAGTTTTCTCTTCTCGTGCTATTTTCCTTATAGCCCGCTGTACTTTGCGCTCTTCCATTGTAAGATCACTGTTGACATAGATGTTATTGGGCAATTTTGTTTTTGGTTTTAACTTTTAGAACGTCCATCTTTTGATCGAAATTTCTGCCAAGCCATTTTACCACAGCATAAATGTTTGTTATTTTCGGAATTTAGGTACACGATGTACCGATGTACGTTGTAAACAATTACGTAAAAATAACTTTATATGCAAAATCCAAGAACAAATGAACTTTGAAAATTCACTATGTGAATTGCAGTTTTCAATGTTAATACTTGTAAACCAAAAATGTTTGTAGCAGAAAATAATAAAATTCAGAAAATAGATCATGACCTGTTGAAAATTGTAACAAATCACGAGTTGATAAAAAAAATTAATTGTAATCATGATCATACAAAATTACCATTTTTAGATACTTATACAGTTCAACTACCTGCTAATTGTGAAATACAAATCGACCCTAAAATTAAGTCATACCAGAGAAAACAAAAAAAAAACTCCTTCAAAGCTATTACTGACAACAGTAACATCTCTTGATGTCTAATTTAATTTTAAAACTATTTTATTATTTCATTAGTACAGTGTAACGTGACTTCTGACGCATAGTGTATATCAAAAGTGTATTCCCATTACAGCGTTTTGGACGGCATACTTCGGGTTTTTGGATTCAAAAATTGGTTCTCGTGTTGAGTTCTGCGCATCGATCGTGAACTTTCGATTCTCGGACTGCGGAAGTTGGATTAAGAAAGAACGTATTCAATTCTCAAGAAGTGCAGACTTGAATTTTATTTAAGGTCGTTACGACTCGGAAGATTCTTCCAGTTTGTGAATTTTCAAGTGATTAGGGGAAACTTAAACACGGTAGAGTGACAGTAAATTTTCCCCGGGAGTAATCCTAATATAGTGCACTCTTGGAGAGTTTTTCTTCTGCCAATTTAACATCATATGGTAAGCTTAGGAAGGTCCTTATTCCACTTTTTTCTTTTCTAAGACAGTTGAATTTATTTAGGCATCAAACAGCAGCCGGAAGTGTGGAAACATCCGGAAACTGATTCGAATTTAAAACGACGTGGGAAAATCCGCGAGACCGATAATTCCAGTGCAGGGACATCTTTATCGGCGTTGCATGGGTTGAGTAGCGGGTGTGTGAAGCGAGTCCATTGTGTGAGGACAATCTACGTTCAAGGTCTGTTAGCCAACTTTTTAACTTTCATGCATTGGGTTGATAATTCCACGAAATTTCGAGAATCATCGGAATACGAATAACTACAACTCGTTTTATTTGCATAGGCATATTTATGTTGAAATATAATAAATACTCAACTATTTTTTTACTAAGTTCAATATTTTATTTGGAAAATTCTTGTTCAAATTATAATAACTTTATGTACTCTGAGAACTTGTTAAATGGTCTGCAGATTACGAGATTAAATTTCTGATTTAAAGTTCAAAAGAAAGGGGGAATTTTGCGTAAGTTTATAATTATCTGTGCGCATATACCATTAATTTTGGGTAATTAATCTAGTTATTGCGTATACGAGGCCTCGCGATACCGTAGATACTAGACGGGAATTCGGTGGTTTGGTTGATATTTTTAGAAGTGGATTAATGCTTCCTAAGTTTAAATTTGATCTACGCATTATTGTTTTCCCTAGAAATTTTGGTTCAGCTCTGTATAAAAATTAAATCAGAGACAGTAAGTACTGTGGTCCGTTCATTTTGTTAATGAATGTAAATTTATGTACATATATGCAACTTGGGGTTGTGATCCTGATTTTTTTCATGCTTCATTCATTAGTGGCAAATTGTTTTGTCAAGATCTTTATATACTTTTGCTTGTATTGATTAATTATTTTACTGGATCATTATATTTTGGAAATCTGTCAATTACGGTTGTGTTTTATTGTCTTGAAAAATAAGTTTAGTATTACCAGGCAAGATAAGTTCGCATCCAGGAGGGTTACTGTTTACCCAAAGTTATCTTCGAGGAGGAAAGGATTTTATTTTAAAACAGGTGGCGCCTAGGCTTAGATCGAACCACCCTTCTTCGACTGCAGGTAGTCAAACCCTTGTCCTTGATACCTGGACCTTGCTTAGAAATTTAATGCTTCAATAGCTTGTAGTGTGTAAAACTACGTTTGTTGTTGCCATCGATTAACTAGGTGTCACAACAGTTAGCAGCTTGAATTATATATGAAATAAGAAAACCACTTTCATAAATAAGATATTTATTCCAGAATGTAGTAAGACACCTTGTAACTTGGTACAACATAGCTTGCAAAAAAACTCCCCATGCAACCATCATTGTTTACATAGGAAGAAAACAGCCAATCAAACTATACCACTACTCGATTACTGTTACTTCCTCCTTAATAAAGAATTCAACAATTTCCTCTTCTACATTTTTAGTGTCACTATCTAGTTCGTCTGTGGCAACACCTATGAGAAAAAAGAAGCAGTTTAGTTAGAGCATTAACACATCATTTTCACTACAATTTGTTATCAATCTTGTACATCTCTGATAATACAAACAATTTACAATTATGTAAATAGCTCATTTATAGAGATCCTTATTTTTAATTTTCCCTGAGCGTATAACTGAAGCAAAACGTATCATTGCAGCAGTAAAAGAAATCAGGGCACCATTTTACGCCACCATACTTAAGTTCACAATTACACCTACCATTTCTAAGCTCAAGGCGCCGAGGTTTTTGCTCAAGCCAATCAGCAGAACGTTTTTGTCGATAAGCGTTGAACTTCTCCATCAAAGCAGCCCGTTTTTCAATCAGTTCCTTTGATGCTTTAGTTTGCCTCATGCGATCTTTACTTTCGAACTGTGCATAATACTTTTTCAAATTCTTCTTAATTTCTTTTAGTTGTTTCTCATCTAGCAATGTTGCTTGTCGGGGCCTCCACAGCAGCTGGGCAAATTTTTCCAAGTTTACTCTTTTCAAAATTTTGCCTTGGAATGACCACATCCAATAACCTAAAAAATGTTTAATTTTTAATAACATCAATCAGTTATTTTTGAAAACATGAAAAAAGAAATATTATTCTGTTACAAACCTGTGTCAACCTTGGTCTTCCAAATCGACACTGCTGTTACTACATATCTACCAGTAGGATCCCATTCGATATCTGATGCTTGGTAGTGGTCAGTTGTGTTCATTATTACAAAGTCATGGGTGTCAACAAATTCAAGTGAACCACCACCATTAGATCCCAACCCAGCTAACACAATAAATTGTCCGTTTGGTGACCAGAACAAATGATTGCAGGCCTTTTTCTCCAACTTTTTCAATAGTGAAGGTGCTTGTCCTACTCTAACTTCATAAAAGCTTACACTAATGTTAGGTGATTCCCCATGAATAATAGCAAATTTAGACCCAACAGGTTCCCATGCAAAGGCCTGAATTGGCTCTTTACTTTCCACACTATCCACTGGGATTTGCTTCTCCCTCATGTGGAAGATTTCAAAATTAAAATACATCCCTGAATACTTGGTCTCATTTTTCTCTTTCCTAACTTTTGAATAACGGTCTACTTTTACGCATAAATAATCCCCTGATTTTTGCCAATGTATCTTACAATCAGCCACATTAAACAGGTTTTTGTTTCTAATTTCTGAACGATTAGGGATTTCCAACAGGGTCACCCTAGCAGGCACATCTTTATCCTCAGCAACCCAGTAAGCAATTATATTGTCAGTTGGTGACCAACTGAAATCACGGATACCAGATATTTTAAGAGATTTCTTCTCAAGAAGGCCAAATGAAGGAGTCTCATATATAGAAAGAACATCATTGCCCATTCTTGCGAAATACTTATCATCGTGGGACCAACGGAAAATGGGCCATGCTGTTGGACCATCTGGATTGAACGAACGCTTTTCTTGACCAGTTCTATACAATCAGAAAAATTTTAAATTATAACAACTTCCACTAATATTGGTTCTTCATAGTAATGTGACATTTTATATAGTTTATATTTACATGTTTCATATACTTTGTTGTGTTGTTTACATTTGATATTTTGCAGTAGTTGAGTTTATTATTATGTGCATCATATGTAAGTAAATCACTGCCATAGAAATAAATTCAATAATTAAAACAATTCACAATGTATAGGCTGTCTACTGTAGTAGGTACACCACTACAGTCTTTAGAATGAAAAAAAAATAGAAGGGAGTTTAAATGAGACAAAAATTGCCTAAACTCTATTTGTTGAGCACTGAGCTAGAACGTCAACAAACGCACGTGTTTGACTCACCCGAGCGCGCGCTGTGATTGGTCTACGCTAATGACTCATTACTTAAGCAGTAATTGACGCTCAAAACCTTTACTTTGCACTCGTAATTACCGGGTGAAGTTTGTGTGCTTTTTGAGCAGTGCTTATCGGTTTTCGGAGCGTTTATATAGTGCCTGGTGCTTATTTTCCTAAAACGGAGCAAGTTGTTCCAGAAACTAGTAGGGGGCGTTCTACTACTTTAAATGAAAATCAATTAATAGTAACATTTAGATGAAAATCCTGAGATTTTACTGACTGACTTTGTACAATTTGTTGCTAAAACAGTGGGTGTTAGTGTTGCATCAGTAAAAAGAATTAATTTTAAAGGGGTTGCGGGATACTAAAACTTTTGTCTTCTCCAAAATCTCCCGGAGTTAGAAAAAAAATTTTTAGGTGAAATTAATGATGCTGTTCGTTTTGCAATTCGTAAGAAGTTACGTCCTATTTTTAAACAAATTGTAATTTTTCTGTACAATACGCGAAACTTATTCCTAAACTTGCATTTCTGAGCTTGGTAAAATTCTATGTAGGTTTACGAATTTTTTTTCGGAACGAAATACCAACCATAAATAAAATTTTGACGGTCATTAACAATGATGACCAATTGTCGAGTTTTATGAGGTCGATTTTATATGAATATTAAAAAAATTAAATTTTAAATGTTCAACTCGCTGCCGTCAATCTATGTTAATGGATAGAGAAGATATTATCGCGTGTGGTCGAAATTATCTTTAAACTATCCGGAAATATCGGGAAGCAGGTCGAGTAATTTTTTATACCGATGAAACTTGGGTAAATGTCGGTAAGTTTAGCTTGACTTATTAATATTAAATTTAATTAATTTTGTAAATAAAACGCATTGGACTATTTAATAGCCGATGGCTTTTACGTCAATATTTGTAATGCAGATGTCTCCAAGTCCATAAAACATCTTTACTTTAAAAAAAGGGTCCTTTTCAGATCCACCAATTCTTCAAAAAAAGAATTCTGACGGCGTGAACGTTAATTTAGAAACGCAAGGAATATTACGTAAATACACATCCGGTAAATCAACCTGTCAAGCGTTTGTTTACGTTCTAGCTCAATGCTCAACAAATAGAGTTTAGAAATATTCTTTAAACCTATCTCCCCAAATAGACAGGAGTGAAAAATCGCATTTGGGTAGTCTTCTTGAAATTACATCACTCACTTTGAAACAGAAATAAAAGAAAAAAGTTTAACAAAAAACGTTATACAAACTTATTAATACAAAGAAGTTATTCAAAATTGACATTTGTTTCTTTGGAAATTGTACAGGTACATTTTTTTAACAGCATGTACCTGTATTTTATCTAAGACACCTACTTCTTTTTTGTTTTTCAACGGCATGCAGATTTTTAAAATATAATGTATTTCTTATAGTTTTTTATTTAAATATGTATTTTCGTAATTTATATAAAATAAATATCTATAGGCGATTCAAATTAAGTTTTCCCGCGCGCACACAATCAGCTGTTTTAGGTGAAACACAGTCTCACTCGCCAGCAGGTTGTAAATAAATCGTTGCGAGGTGTAGTGATTTAGTGAATTTGTGTATTTTTTGTTCTTGTTCGATTTTGGCCGTAATTATGAGTGACAATAATTTATTTATAAGTAATTATTATTTATATTATATTATATTATTTATAATGCGAGTAAGTTCCAATTCGACAACACAGACAATTAGAACATTGTAAAAAAAATTCTGTACAATCAATAACGACTCTAACAATTTTAAACATACTGAAACATGTAGGTAGATTTGCTAAAATTTCATCACGACTAGGAAAATAAATTGTACGACTAAGTACTACGTACAGAACATTCAACATAGTATAAAATGTGGGTAACAACATACGACGAGTTATTTTTCAACTTAATGAAAGTCTGAATGGTTCTATCCCGAATGGTTAAAAGATCCTGAGGTCAATTATTTCAGTTAGGCCAAATATGTTCACTACTGCAACATTTCTCGCTCCTGCTTTTGGAAAATAATGAAAAGCTAGGTTAAGGCACCTTTTGCTTTTAGAATCGCAATTAAACACGCAACAAAACGTTTTGTCATTGCTTTCCTTCTTTGGGGAAAACTCGATTCTTCAAGTATTGACGTTTTAGTTGCTTAAATATATTTTATAATACACGAATGCAGCTTACAATAATTTATTAAAACCAAATGATTATATTGGAATTGTCACTAGCGCTGTGTTTCAGGAGTTCATCACAATTCCGCCAGAGGGCGTATTGCTTAGCTTGAATCGCCTATAATAATTATTACTTTCACAGCTGAACGATGTTCAGTTATTTATATCTGTAATCTCTCTAATTTGTCATTCATATGTTGTTACAAAATAATTTTCTTTAGTCTGTCCATTTCCAAGCTCGAGCGCGCGTAAACAAATGCATGCGGAGTTCACGTGAGCAGAATATACAGAGCAATATTAGGAATTTTGTGCAGGTACACATGGACAAACTCTCAACTATTATAGTTCTTACGATGAGCATTTTTCAGTTTCGGATTATTTGCATACCACAAACTGAACGCATTTCTGTCTTTGTTAGTTGCTCGCAGATTCATATTTACGACAAAGACGTATGTCGTAGTAACATCTATGAACGTAACAACACCAACACCGACACGTTTAGTAGAAAGAAACAGAGATACTTGAAGAATGTTGCGCTTTTGCATCCAAAGGTCACTACTTAAATCTGTTTCAAGCAGTATTTAAAATGTTTTGAAGGTTTATATGTCAATATTTAATTTTTCAAAGTTACCTTGTTGTTTATTGCTGAAATTTATTTTATACACTTTGGGAACTTTGTTTTTGCTGGGAAGTAGTTCTGTAGATATCCCGGTTTGCTTTGGTTTGTGGAAATTGGTATTAGGAGGTTGAAGATAAGTTAATAGCATTTTTGTTATACAGTCTTTAAAAGGTAATTACCGTTAGTGGAATGTATTCTTGAAAATGGTAAATGGTAAAACATGCCTAAACAGTATGAGTAAATATACAATAATTTTTTTTTCGTACATTCTGTACACTACATCTCTAACTGTCATTTTTAATGTTTCGGATTTTTCTTCATTTTTTAACTTTTTTCTAGAGCTGTGCACTTTTTTTATTAATAGAAGCTTGTCTCTCCCTTGCTGCACGATTTTCCGTATGGTATCGTTTTCTTTTTACAATAGCTAAACACCAACTAACATCCAATGTTGAACTGGTTAAGTACAATCGTGTTATCAAGAATATATTCCAGTAACTGTAATTACCTTGTAATAGCTGTATAACAAAAATGCTATTAACTTATCTTACTTATCATAAACCAAAACAAACCGGGATATCTACAGAACTATTTTCCAGCAAAAACAAAGGTTCCCAAAGTGTATAAAATAAATTTCAGTAATAAACAACATGGTAAATAAAAACTCTTACACGTAACTTCCAAAAATAAAATACTGACATATAATCCTCCAAAATATTTTAAATACTGCTGGAAACAGATTTAAGTAGCGAAGTTTGGTTGCATCAGCGCGATATTCCTCAAGTATCTCCGTTTCTTTCTACTAAACGTATCAGCCGATAGAATAAGCCACACATACAGTGTTGGTATTGTTTCGTTCGCAGATGTCACATACGCCTTTGCCGGAAATATGAATGAAAATAAGAATGCTTGCCTTGAAGATTTCACAGTTTTATCAACCCAAACTTGCGATTTAGTATGCCCAGCTTTAATCCACGTTTCATCAAGATAGTATATTTTCCCATTTTCTATCCTATATTGCTTAATTTGTTTTATATAATTTTACCTCCAGATTACGATTTCGTCTTTATCTAATAACACACTGTTTCTTCTGCAACGTTGATATTTAAAATTGAGCGTTTTTAAGAATTTGTGGAATGTGCTTCTCTTGGAATTAGGTAGATCACTGTCATCATTCACTTCTTTTAGAACCTTATTCAGAATTGGGATTTGATTATTAAAAAAAATTATAAACCATTCTTCGGATTGCATTTCTATCAAAATCGTCTATGGCATCGAAACTGTTCTTGCGATTTTGATTTGTTTTTGGAGCTGCGACTGTGACAGTTTTTATGCTCACGAATCACATTATAAATGGAGGCACAACTTACACCCGTTTTATTTGAAACTGTATTTACAATATTAACAATAACATCTTCAGGATTATTTTGCATTTCACACTTATATACATTTAAAATCATCTCTTTTTCTTTCATACTCAAATGTCCTTTTTTTACTCGTTTTCGTGGAGGACTAATTGTATTTTGAACTGCAGGAATTATTGCATCACTATCGGTACTCGACATAATTAATTAAACAATAATAAAACAAAGTATAATAAAGAAAAAAATTGAAAATACACTTAAACCGTCACTGCAACAAGTTAAGACTGCAAGCTCAACGACCAATAAGATGCAACTGCAGCTCTTGCACTGGCTTAGCACGTGGTAACCACGCATTAGTTTTCGTTTACGCGCGCTCTAGCTTGGAAATGGACAGACTTTATATCTATAGTTAACCTGAAAGTTTTTTGTTTGTTGAAAATCCATCATTTATTGTGTTTCTCTTAAATATCTCTGTATTTCATAAAAAGTAAATCTGAGCCTTATAACCTTAACCTGAAGCTATTTTTAGCGGAAAGTTGTTTAATTTTTTAATAAAACACAGTTTTGGAGAAGTTGTAATTGTTTAAAAGGTTTTCATAAATAAAGTCGTAAGCCATGTTGAGAGTGTGCGGACTAATAGATAAATTATCAAAACCAGTTTAAAAGTAATCTAACATACGCAGTGAAAGCATAAAGAAATAATTTCAATAAGTACATATGGGGGTAATCAGAAAACCTTTTAAACAATTACAAATCTTAGTTTGTTGTTATGGTTTATTTATTGACACTAATTACCATGCTTTGGTTTAATAATTTTTAATATGTTCAATTTCAAATGCTATTTTTGGTAAGTTATATACGCTCGTTAATTTATTGATCTCATTTTTTGTAATATTCCAGTCACTGATGAAGGTAAAAATTTTTAGCGAAATGTAAGCGTACTCATGTTTTAATATTGGAATTTTTCCTGATGTTCTAACTTATTAAAACTGAAAGAATGTTATTAAAGGGCCGCATAACTTCTCCAAAACTGTGTTTTATTATTAATCCGGCCAAGAAGTTTCCTTCGATATGTTTAATTTTTTCTTAAAAATTCATCTATTTGTTTTCATCCATATCTCTGCCATTTCAAAAAAAAAGTAAGTTAATCCTTGCAGGTTGTTAGTTAACTGATTATTAGCAGGGATTTGCAGTTAGCCCAGTTTCGACTCTGTGGGTCTTTTTTTACACCCCGGATCGTGTCGTAGTACACCTGTGCCTTCAATGGGTTGCAGGATGTTTTCTGCAAGATCCTCATGTCTGTCTTTAAGGTTGTTTCAAGGAATGTTCCCATGAATAGTTGCGCTCTTGCAGTAAAGTGCTGAACAGTCAAAGATTATTGTGTGAGGTTGTTTCCTCCTCTTCTCCATTTAGTCTACAGAGTGTGTCTCCTCCATATGCACGAATTTTATGTATATGTTTTGCAGCTGGCAGTGCCCTGTTATACATCCTACCAGCCATCTAATCTGAGTTTCTCCTAAATCGAGTATCAGTTGTGAGAAGGCATTCTAATTATTTTCTTCCCCAGTTTTTGTCCACCTTTCTACTGCTTTTCGGATGCTTACTTTGAGTATACCAAATACAGGTTGTGGCCCTATTAATGGTATATCTGCTTTTTCATTCTCGCCACTCCCATGTGCCTTGGCACCCACATGACCTGAACTGCTTTCTTCTTACACGGAGATGCCAGGTGGTTCTGATATGCACTCGTTAATTTAGAACCGATAGCAGGTGATTCAAGTGCTTCTAAGACTGCTTGGCTGTCAATTAGAATGCTTATGCTTTGTTGGATGTACCTGCCTTTTGCGTTCTCCTGGATACATTGCATTATTTCAAAACTTTCTGCTTGAAATATTGTGGTTTTAGTTTCTAAAGGTACATTGATGTTCTCTTTTGATCTTATGTATTCCTGCTCTTGTGCTTTCTGATGTGTGGGACAATCTATGTAGCACACTAGCCCCTTTGATTAATAAGGTGAAGTTCCTTGGGCCTACTCATTGGTATCATATTTTACGGTAAATGATTTGTCAAAAGAATACTTTGGAATGAGATAGTCGGTGCCCATTTGTAGGATGGGATCACCTCCTACCACTTCCTATATTCATTTGTGTCCTTATCCTTCCTACTTGGTGTGTTAGTTGCCGTTGCTTTTCATTCTTTGTAGGCCAACCCAGGCTTCCCCTTTTTTGAATATGTCTAAAAGGATTAGTCCCAGAAGGGCTTCCATAGATACAGTTGGAATGCAGTTTGTGACTCCACGGATGCAAAAACAAGCCAGTCTCTTTATCCTGGTTAGTTCTATGAAAAATGTTTTTTTTTTCTCAATCTTAGGCCAGGCTAAGTTTATTACTAGTTAGATTTTATTAAAACTATTTTTTAAATATTTTTATGGTTCATAAATAATGCGTACATTAGAATAAGAAAAGAATAAACTATTTTAACTGAAAGTTATTCGATGTGTTTTTCTTGTAGATTTGTCACTTATGTTTCTTTAAAAATGTATATATTCTTAAAATTTAAAAAAACATATCTTTTCTTTCTATCAGCTGAAAGTTGTTTGTTTCTGAAAAATCATCACTCCTTATTATAAAGTATTTTCCTTAAGTATTTCTGTAGCTTATAAAAATTTGTATATCAATCCTTATTTTTAGAATTAGAAAAACAAGCTATATTGGTAGGAGAAATTTGTTTAAATGTTTCTGGAAAATCCATCACTCTTTTATTTGTTATAAAGTATTTTTCTTAGATATCTGCATAGTTAAGTGTTTTCCATAAATACCTCAGCAGTTTATTGAAACAAGCATATAAAATCCTGTATCATTGAGAGGAGAAAAAAATAAGCATTCTATCGAAGTTAAATAAGATATCACTTAACAATGTGATATACCTCTCCAAACAGAAACAAAGAACAGTTTCAAAAATACCTAAAACTTTTTTGTTTAAAATTTGTGTGTATTTCCACTGCTAAGAATGTAAAATGCCACATATTTCAAACTAATTGACCAAATGCACTTTCTCACTCATACCTACTATGCAAGTTTTGCAAAAAAATAAGAGGATTAAGATACACTCCCCCACTAGGCAAATTCTGCCCAATAAAACCAACTCTATATCTTTTACCATTTAGAGATCCCCGTACAATCTTTATAAACTCACCGAATATCCCAGATTATGATCCGTTTCTGTTCAGGATTATGAATATCACCTTGAGGCGAGTATGTCACAAGGTAATTCTCACATGGTGAAAAATCTATAAACTGTACAGCTGAATGCGAAAAACGTTTTTGTTGTTCAAATTTCTCATCACCCCACAAAGCTACACCTTGCTTGTGAAATGTTGATAAATATGTGCCTAAAGGTGACCATTTTACATAAGTTTGTGTCCAATTCTAAAAAGTAAGCAAAAGTCAATTAAAAAATCTTATTATACAACAAAATAATACACACATTTCTATCTTGCAACACCGTTGGCTCTGGCAATGAATTTTGCCAAATTTGCACAGAATGACCTTGCCCAGTAACAACACAGAACTGATCGTATGTATCAGCTTGTAACAAGAAATTGTATAAATCCTTATTGGATTTGTAACTTTCCGGCTCTGGTGGTTTCCACACTAATGGTATCTTCTCGTACTTATTAAAATCCGTAAACAAATTAACTAAGAATGTGTGCTGCTTATCAAGCTTGTAATTATTTGTGACTTTTACTGCTTCCTGGGCATGCACCGGTGATGAATATTCCAGGAATATGTAACCTTTCGTGTGTCCCTTTTCATTTACAGGATAATGGGCATTGACAATGCCTCCAAACTTCGAGAAAATTTTGTTTATTACAGACTGCAATTTCTCAATACGATCAGGGCCAACTTGAGGTACTCCATCTACCAGGACAACACTCTCCACGCCATCGGTTTCCTTGGGCTTTTGCTTCAAGACATCTCCCAGCAGTTCTACACAAAACATAACCTCACTTTCTCATTGCACATATGCTGATCAACATTTTCATCTAACTGATTAAAATAAGTTCTTATACACATGCAAGGTATTGGTATGAGCTAACATTTTACATTTACGAAACAGAAACGATAAAAGAACTTAAAAATCCGAATGATAAGCATGCTGCATATGGAATTTTTGAGGGTGTAATTATCAAATATTTACGCAATTACCGTCGTCTGTAATATCGTCCACATATCCTTCGGGATCACTAAAATTTGGTTCGTCATCGTTTGAAGACACATCACCATCATTTCTTGTACTATCACTATTTTGACTACTGCTATCGTCCACCTTCTTTTTCGCCATTTTGGCACACGTGCATCTAAGGAACTTGCTTGTTACGCTTGCGCAGACGTGACAAGCGCGAATAACCCGCCTTCAATTATCGCCAATATGAGAAAATTGAATATAACTGACGGCAATTTTGATTTTAACAATGATCACAGTGTTACACCAAAATATATACACGGTGTTTCAAAATTAAGTATCGTAATTTAGAAAATTGGCTGTTCTTACTGCAATCAGGAAACCTTCTGATATACATGTATAGGTATTATGTACATCAGAAGGTTTGCTACAGAAGAATTTTCATCAAAATGTACAGGTACTTCCCTGAATTAACCCCAACCTCTTTTATTGCTTGGGGCTACATATCTTTTCAAGGAAATGTTCGACTTCATATTGATCTGGAATGATAACTAGGTATCAGAAAATACTGCAAGAAAAACTGTTACCTTGTAGGAAAGATCTATTTGGCGAAAAAAAAACATTATTATCTGGGACAATAATGCTCGTTGACATTAAACAAGCTGGTTAAAACGTTAACGACAACCAATGATAACATCGACAGTAGGAATAGACTGACCAGCCCAATCCCCAAATCTGATTCTAATAGAGAATTTGTGCGAAGGATTTCACATTTCAAACATCACACCTAAAAAAATCCACACAGTTAGAATTATTTGAATCACTAATTCATGCCTGATTTTAGTGTCTTTTAAAGGTGAAACTAGGAAACTTGAAATATTCCGCGCCAAAAACATGCAAATTTATCATCAAAATTAAATATTAATATTAGCCTAAATAATATAAATGCTGTATAATACTGGAGGTTTTCGTCGTAATTTACATTATACAATTTTTGTAATTATTTTCGTTATAAACATTTTTTGCTATTTTTTAAAGCGATAAGTACCTATGTGATATAGATAGTAAATAGAGGAAACTTATCTAAAAGCAGACAAAGAGGTGCAGTTAAACTTCAATTATCTTTAATTTCTAAATTGATGCAGGATTTTTTAACACACTAGTATACAGAGTGTTTATTAAACATGCGGCAAATATTCAAAGGGTTATTTCCTGGACTATTTTAAAAATATTTTGTCCTTTGATGATTTTTGAAAAGCCGCTTTGTTTCGAAGATACAGGACGAGAAAAATTTTCGACAAAACCAATTTTAATATTTTTCAAATTATTAATGCAGCCGAAATAAAAGTATGGCGTACTACACTGGGCTTACCGAGTATAAAATTTGTTTTAAAATGCGTTGTTATCTTTTAACAACATTCCGATTACTAAGAACGGCTGTTTTATCCACTAACAGCTGGCAAGTGCAGACATTGAAAAGAAAATCAATTTAAACGTGGATTTCATTTGAATACGTCTCGTGATTGATCATTTTGTATGTGTCGAATTTGTTGAGACTGATTGACGTTTGGCTGTTTGCCGTGTATTTTCTGTCTTTAATACTTAAACGTTTGTTAGTGAAGTCCTCTATCATGAACCGCTATACGAACGCTAAGATGACTGACATGCATTTAATTTATGGACTTGCTGATGGTAATCCATTACAAGCTAGGCGGTTGTACATTGAACGATTTCCGGACCGTAATGTTCCTGATAGAAAAACCTTCCAAAGTATTCATCAACGTCTTCATGAAACAGGCACATTAAAACAAAGTGGAGGACCAGGAAGACCAATGACAGTAAGAACGGTAGAAGTAGAAGAGAATGTGCTGGACATGATAGAGGAAGATCCAGGTACTTCTACTCGAAAAATTGCAAATACTTTGAATGTAAGTAATGGGACTGTTTGGAAAATTCTTAGGGACTATTTGTTGTACCCATACCACATACAACGTGCTCAGACACTTCTTTATGTTGATTTTCCTCCGCGTATTGCATTCTGTCAATGGCTTTTGCACACATTGGTTCAAATCCCTCAACTACTGACGCTGATTCTTTTTACCGAAATAAGGTATTTTCACAATAACCATGTGTGAGCTGAAGAAAATCCACATGTGGTACTTGAAGATCGTTTTCAACATCAAGTCTTGTTGAACGTTTGGGTTGGAATTGTGGGTGACTGGCTAATTGGACCGGTATTTCTACCAGGAAGACTTACCGGCGAGGTGTATCGCAACTTTTTGGAACAGACTCTACCTGAGTTTCTGGAGGATGTACCACTGGCAACAAGAAATGCAATGTGGTTTATGCACGATGGTGCACCAGCGCATTTTAGTGTGGTTGCTCGTGAGTTTTTAACAGTAACATACGGAGATTGCTGGATTGGCCGAGGTGGACCTCACTTATGGTCTGCTCGATCCCCGGACTTAAACTTCCTGGATTATTTCCTATGGGACCATCGAAAGTCATTAGTTTATTCTACTCCAGTGGAAAATGTGGAAGATTTAAGAAATCGGATAATTGCTGAGTGTAACTCAATAAGAAACGACCCTGGTGTTTTTGAAAGAGTTCGGCAGTCAATGAGGAGAAGATTGGATTCTTTCATCGTAGCTGGAGGTAGTCATTTTCAACAGTTCTTCTAGATTAAGAAACTTTACATGTAATTCTTGGTAATAAAATGTTATTGTCGAAAATGTTTCTCGCCCTGTATCTTCGAAGCAAAGCGGCTTTTCAAAAATAATCAAAGGACAAAATATTCTTAGAATAGTCCAGGGAATAACCCCTTGAATTTTTGGCAAATGTTTAATAAACACCCTGTATATGTTGGACGTTTTAATCAAATGTCAAAATGGCGAAGAAAAAGTCCGGCGAGAGGGGAACTCAAAGTGACAATGCCAGAAATAACGGAGATTCATCTACAAACGATGAGGAACCACAATTTAGTGATCCAGAAGGATTTGTCGATGATGTCACAGACGAAGGTAATCCTAAAATGATTTACAGTTGACAATTTTAAAGTTACTTCAAAACGATCTACCTACGTGCAATCTTTATCCTTCCAAATGTATCAATTTCTAGGAATAAGCTATATTTATAACCTTGTCGTCTATATTTATACTTAGAGCTAGTCTTTTTCAAATTGTAAAGTATTTTAACCAAATAAAAAAGGTAGGTTATAACTTGTTGACAGAACTACTGGGTGATGTCCTAAAGCACAAGCCTAAGGAAAGTGATGGAGTAGAAAGTGTAATAGTGGTCGATGGTGTACCCCAAGTTGGTCCAGATCGCATAGAGAAGTTGCAGTCCGTAATCAACAAAATATTTTCTAAATTTGGGAGCATTGTTAACGCTCATTATCCTGTAAATGAAAAAGGCCACACAAAAGGGTATATATTTTTGGAATATTCTACTCCTCTCCACGCACAAGAGGCTGTAAAAGTTACTAATAATTATAAACTAGATAAACAACACACCTTCTTAGTTAACTTGTTCACCGACTTCTCCAAATATGAAAAAATACCAGATGTTTGGAAACCACCTGAAGCACAGCCTTATGCTTGCCAAGACAAACTCCATAAATACCTTTTAGAACCAGATGCTTATGACCAATTTTGTGTAGTCATTGGACAAGGCCATTCTGTACAAATTTGGCAAAATACGCAACCAGAACCTACAGTATTACAAGATAGAAATGTATGTGTTCCCTTTAGGTTAATATTTAAAGAACATGTTAATGTGGGTTATATTTTAGAATTGGACACAAACTTATGTAAAATGGTCTCCATTAGGTACATATTTATCAACATTTCACAAACAAGGTGTGGCTTTGTGGGGTGGACCCGATTTCATACAGTACAAAAGGTTTTCTCATATGGCGGTACAATTTATAGATTTTTCACCATGTGAAAAATATATAGTAACATATTCACCCCAGGGAGATGTTCATAACTCAGAGCAGAAGAGGATTATTATTTGGGATATACGGTAAGTTTTTAATAAACCCAAAATTAGAGACCCGGATTTTCTTCTATGTCAGTTGTCTCTATGCAGAGAATTTGTTGTCATTGTTGTGGCTATAAGAGGTGTCACTATTGTAGTAAATTTAAATATTTGCAGTCAATGTAACTTTCTAAGATAATAAAGTTAAATTGAACCAATATTAACATGCCATTAACAAAATTTATTATTAATAATTGTTATTTGGAATTTAGCAAATATAGAAAATAACAGCAATTTATAAAGATAGGATTGCTTATTTTTGTATTTTTACATATTCAAGTTTATTTTTAAAACTATAAAATAATGCTATTTTCAAATTGAAGAGTTAAATTACTTACTATTTCTTTTTAATATTTTGAGTTTGTCCACACATTAACAGAATTATTAATACATATATAATGTCTTTTATAGCAGGTAAACTACAGTAATCTCAGTAAATGGGATAAAAGTTGTATTTTAAACCTTTTTGTATCGAATATGCATTTAGGCAATTTCTTTGAAATTAAATAACTCGGGTAGTAGTAGAAATACAAAACAAATCTTAAACCTAAAAGTTGTAGATATTTGTTAG